>CM076577.1:886813632-887112478 GCA_034641835.2 Pinus albicaulis
CTCTCGAATGGCCTTTGCATAGATTGGAAAATATTTTATGGCTTGGAACAATGGAACTTTAACATAGACATCCTTGAGTTCCCCTAAAAAATGAAACTTTGACAATGAAGAAGGCTTTTCTAAACACAATTACCTCTCTAGATATGGGGAAATAGCTCCTTTCTTGGTGTAAGTTCAGGAGTAGAGGACTTATTATCATAATTATATGGTCTTGCAAGATAATACCCATCCTCTTATTCTTTAATCATAGGGTAGATATATCATTGATCATCTTCCATGATTATAAGTGGATATATTGAAAATATATGGAAGTGATAGTATAAGTAGGGAAATGGGGTAGTTCAACATTGTAGGCAAGTTATACTACTTTATTATTTGGGTTAGGTATGGGTTGGGACGGTAGTTGAGGTCTCTGAGGAACTTGAGAAGTTTGATTGGATGTTAGCTAAAGCTATTACGAATGTGGTTGAGGAGGAGAATATTGTGAAACTTGTGGTGGTATATTCCCAAAGGGAGGAGGTCCCCTCCAACCAGGTGCCCAATTTTAGTTTTTTACTTGAGTAGGCCATTGCTGCCATGGAACTGGGGCGTACCATCCTAGTAATTGAGTTTGATCTGAAGAAAAATATTGATAATAATCATGTGTTGGCCCAAATGATTGAGGGGGCCAAGGTTTATTCTGATATACAAAACAAATTTGTTCAATTTTTTCATTGGCTTCCTGAAATATTGCCTTAAGCCTTGGTAAGGAGTGACAATCTTGAGTGGCATGCTTTTATTCACAAATGCTACATAATTTGACACCACTTAAATGGAGTTCTTGAAGGGAGTGTTTCTTTCAGAATTTGGAGAAAAATATAGCTAGGGCCAACTCAACTTCTTCCCTCTTATTTTTTCCTTGAAATGTGTCTAATTGGGAGCTAAGTGTACTAAGGATGCCAGGTTTAAAGTTATCTAGTAAGTTTCCAGGCTCAAATTTGGTCACCCTTGTTCCATTTGATTTACTAATTCTGAAGATTATGTCCCAAGAATTCTTCGCGTATTTAGAAATCCTAGAGAATATCTCTTGCAAAAATCAAAAATCTCCTCATATGTTAATAGGGAAATATCCCTTGCCCCCATGAGTTTTAATGTATCAATAAAATATTCTCGCATTCCTTTATGAAAGATGATACACAGTTTATTGCTCTAAATTATTTTGTTTTGTCCTTTGTAGATTGTATTGAAGCCTTTCTAAGAAATCCTCTCAACTTTTGTTATATGTTTGGGACATTTTAAAGATTTCTTCCTTGATATCATGGACTTTACAATAGTCATGATATTTATTTAAAATTATATTCTTCATCTTGTTCGAATTTTGAATGGAGTTTCCTATAAGTCCCATAAATCAACGAAAATTTGATTCCTTTAAGGTAGCAGGAATTAATTTCAATTTTTGTGCATCTGTGGAATATTCATAGCTACAACAAGGGATATTGAACTCAAATAAGAAGGTATTCAAATATTCCATTGCAAGACCATGAAATTTTGGAAGCGTAGAGAGGGGAATATTTTTCATTTCAACCAACCCATCGTGATCTTGGATAGAGAATGTGAAGGTGAGAAGTTCCTTTATTTTTGGTTTGTTTACTTCTTCATCTCCCATTCCTATTTTCCAATATTTGAATTCACCTGATTGTTCAATTTTGTTATGCGAGATTTACGACTATGGACAAAAGTATTTTCCCTAGGTTTTGTGTCCAACCTAGAACAACAGAGAGACAAGGAACCTAATTATTTCCTTAAATTAAATATATGACATAATGAAGCATACCTGGAATTTATCACGTGCTTCACTCCTTAAGCTTGAATGCTCCAATTCTATCTTTGATTTCCAAAATTAGAACCTGCACAATCAGATAACACAAGCCAAGAAACTACGAGATCTATGAGGTATCATCTAAGTACTATATTCAATAGATAAACATGGTATTGAAAATACATTAAATAACAACATCACCTATAGGCAAACAAAGAATTATTTGCATTAATATAAATGGAAGGATATTAAAACCATAAATAGGTATTGATATTGTAGAAGAGCTCCTCCAAGTTGTCTTGTCCTTTCCTAGACACAATGTGCACCTCTAATCACCCAAAATTCATGGAATGATACCTCTCACCGCAACAACATAAGGGTAGAATCACTCTCCAAAATCCAACCCCTTGTATATGGAAGGTTGTAAATATATAGAGGAGTGGGGTAAGATGGATTCATTATCCAATTACCAATCTAAGGTTTTAGATCCACCTTTTATGGGAGGATGGGATCAAAGGATAAGGGATGGAAACTCCAAGGTAGGGTAGGATAGGATCCGAATGTTTAATCTGAGGTAAATGGTTGTAAAAATCCTAAAAGCTTCTGAAATTTCTCTCTTTTTCCTGAATTTTTAGAACCAATGCAGGTGAAAAGGGAGGCAACCTGTAGGTGATAAACATAGGCCATAGTGGAGAAACCTATAGGTGAATGTTGTCCAGAAGGAGGCTAAGGAGCGTTGGTATAAAACTGGCTCAGATGATGTAGTTTCATGTAGAAATTTTGTGGAATGAAGGAGGCATGCTTAGGGCTTTGTCCAATGATTTTGATAAGGGGGAATAGGATGTTGAAAAAATGGCCTATAAAATATTCTCCCCTAAAGAATTAAGTCAAAAATGACAACTGATGACTGAAGTGCTTCACCTTGTGACAAGTCAGAATCAAGAACAACCGAAAAGCTTCATATGTTACAATCCATTTATATCATGACATCTTTTTTTTGAGGGAGGAATACCCATACTCGGTGCCCAAGCTAACATAACATGTACAGTGATCAAAATACGCGTCCACAGATATAATTGGTGGACCCAAAAATGGATGGCTATCTATATGATCATGGCCATCATACAGTGTGATCTATGTATAACTCCTAAAATCACAGCCTGGATGGATGAAACTAGACCTAGGGTCTTCTATCTCGTTCACATCACTAACTAATGTACGAGTCTAACCATGAGAATCAATGAGATAAGGTCGAACATGGAGACAGCATCTGATTACCGAATGATGATGTAAGTCATTAACAGACGTGAGAGAAACCATCGATGATGTTAATGGCTCTCAAGGTACTATAGTACAATCTGTATGGTGTGAATAATTGAGTTGATGTCGAACACCACACATAGTCTTTAAGTTGAAGGAAATTAATGTAAACCTGTCATTGTGAGCGAGGAAACTTTCCATTGATGTATGAAAGCACCAAGTTACCAAAGGCGTGTTTCTAAGTTAGCTTCTTGGATAATTTGTTGATGTTGACAAGGAGCAACCCATCACAGGAGGGCCTTGATGTATCCCCTATTAACGACATGAAACGGGTATCATGATTGAGACATAATGATGCTAATAAGGAACTGGATCAAGAAAATACAAACATGTAATGAAGGCTTAAGAGTATGATAATGGATATCGATTGAATGACTTCTCTTGAACACACCGATGACACTTAATGGAGTTGGCAACATTGACCCAAAATGAAAATGGAGGCTCTGAAAAGGAATGATGAACCGAATGACAAGCAGATTACCCAAACCAACAACCATAGAGATGAAGTGGAAGAGCATCATGTTCAAGAGTGACTCACTTCCATTAGCAAATGGAGTGTTAGTGTCAGTATTTGCATCCTGCAATCAGTGATCAAAATCCTCTTTTCATATCATTTTAGGATTCTCACTCAGAAATTTTTTATCATTCCACTATGTCATGCAAAAAATTAGTTACTCATGGTAGCCCGAGTCCAAAAAATATCACTCTTCCTCAAATTTGATTAATTGATGGCATAGTTTCATACATTGTTGACTGTACACCATCCATAAAGTAATATCAGTCATGCCATCTTGAAATTCATTCCTTCAAAGTTTCATTAGGTCATTACGGTTTCCAAGGTCCAATAAAACTCCATTCCATTGCATAAGGCCAGCAAGTGAAATGGTGATCCAATAAACTTCTCTTCACCATGTGAAGATGACTTGTAAAGAAAAGTTCTTGTTTCAGCATGTAATTTATATTTTAAATTTAATTTTTATATTTCCATTATGTAATTTTATGTCATTTAAATGTAATAATTTCATCATCCCAAGCTGCTAACTCAGTGTTCCAAACATGCCAAAGCACCAAAAAGTCAAATTCAAAAAGTTCTCAAAGACCATCAAAAGATCAATTTGTCAAAGGAAATATTCAAGTGAAAGGGTAAAGTTTAAAAGGTTAAGTGAATGCCAAAGGGAGTTGTCTTTTCCCAAGGGTGCCCAAATAATCATTGCAGAAGGTTTCTTCAACAATTTCAAGTTCCATGAGCCAAATTAGTCAAAGTTCCAAAAGTCATCAATGTTCCAAAACATTTCCCACCACTCATATCTCTCAAAATCATCATTTTCCACAAGCACCAAACCCTAATTTCCTCTCCCATTGAGCGAGGGTTTGCTATGGAATCAGAGACATTTGAGCATATGAGGCATAAGGGAGGTCATACCACCAAGTATGAGGTCATTTCAGCTCATAAACATCATGTCTCCATCATTTTCCAAGAAGTCATTCCAAGGGACAAATCATTTGCCACATATAGGGCCAGTTTTTCTTCAAACTATGTTTATGACCAAGTGGTTATGAATTTTAAAACACTGAAAGAGGTTTTTTTCCATAATAGGTCAAGGAATAAAAATTTCCTTTCGTTTAAACGCAGGTGTCATGGTTTTTGAGAAATGTAAACATACAGTTGCTACAAGAGAGTTGTTTCACTTCTGGAGTAACCTTGGGAAAATCAAATTTTCTCCTTGATGAAGTGTTAAAATGACTTGCTTGATAAGTCAAATGATAACTAGACATAAAGATATTCCCAATGATCTATCATGAGCTCCATTTGGATTTGAGGAAGGCCTACAAAAGTTGCCTCCAAAAGCACATTGTATTTTTTCACCCCCATTCTGCACTTTTTCACCAGTCTTTGGAGAATTGAATTTTTAGGTGCTATAATTTATCATTTTCAGTGCTTGATAGGTCCATTGTGTAGAAAAGAGAGATATATTTCCATCTAGCTATCATTATCTCAATTTGGAAACAGTTAAGGCCTCCAAAAGCAGCCTGCAAGTTGGAGGGCACACCTGACACTAGCGTTGCGCACATGAGCAGTCTTGGGAGAATCACTTTTTGGGAGGTCAAATCAAGTCAACTCTGCAAACCAAGCACGTATATGAAAATTATATTGGATAATATTTCCAATGATCTATTATGACCTCAATTTTTACACCTAAAACCCATCCAAAACTGAGCTGCAAGATGGAGGGCACACCTGACACTAGCGTTGCGCACCTTACTAGTGTCTAATTTTTTTGAGTTTTCTCTGCAATTTTGATTTTGACCTTGATAAATCATGTTTTTACTTATGTAATTGATGGAAGTAAATGTAATTATCATTTTTATTAGTTACCTAGGGTAAATACATTAGGAAAAAAGTCTTCATGAGGTGTAATGAATTAGTTCACTTAAGTTAGGGGTGAGTCACTTGGACCTCCCTACACTCTAGGTATGCAGTTCAGTTTTTGGTGGAACAACTCCTAAACTTAGGGATTCAACCCCTGAGGTCGGGAGAGGTTGTTTTAGGTCTATATATTATACTTTTTACTCATTTTAAGAGGTTGGACATAGTTGGATGTTGATTCATTAATTAGAGACTCTAGTGTAATCTCTTTGGCAGGAAATTAATGAAAAGGTTGCAAATATTTCTTTGGGATACCTATGGTATGAAAATATAGCATTGTTCTTCTTATGTCTCATTATGTATGAATGTTTTGTTTCATGATCCATTTCATTCCTATGATATATTGGTTTTTAAGTTGATAAACAGAATACATCTCTCATGCTCTGTTTTGGGAAAACCTTCATAGTTTGTCCATGTTCTTCAATTTAGAAATAATTCATGCTTAAACTTGCTCTTTCTAGCTCCTCGCCTGTCTAATCCATCCCACTCAAGAAACCCTTAAGTGTTAGGTTTTCTACCTACCTTGCCCCATTGAATCTCTGCAACCCTAATCCTATTTTCCCTAACCTAGCCTCTTTGACCTAATTCACACATCCAACGACCCAAATTCAAACAATCAAACCCCTGTACTTATACCTAGCCTAAAAATCTAACTCATCCAACCCTCTTGGCTGTGATTTTGTGGAGAGATCCCTCTCCAGCTTGGTAGGGCTAGATACCAAGCCAAAAGATTGGTATGTGGTTAGCTCTGTTGGGATTTCTTCTTCATCCTTAGAGATCTGGCAGAGTGATAACATACTAGTGTCGTTGCCGAGGAGGAAAAAAGACAAATCTTCCCTGGGAAAGAACGACAAATATTAGATCTGATTGTTGATGGTGAACAACGATCAGGCACAAGAAGGTTGTGCATCATTCACCTGGCGACTATAGTGCTGAAAAAATCCAAAGGTTCAGAATTTTCCCGACGACTCCACTTTTCAAGAACTGGTAATTTAAATAGACTTCTTGGTGACTAAATTTTTGTCAAGATAAGTTCTACTGCAAGAAAAAATCTCGGGTATGATCTTATGGATCGATCTAAAATCCATGGATTTCCAAATCCTATTCCTTATGTTGATTGGTTTACACATCTTCCCATATTCAAAGATGATGTTGATCTGCATTTAGTAAAGTTTCATGTAAATATATGTAGACTGAGAGTTGAGTTTCCTGAATACTATCTCATGAAGGTTTTTATGGCTACTCTTGAATATAAAGCTAGGGTATGGTATGAAGGTTTAGCAGAAGGAAGTTTATGTTCTCTTAAATATTTCCATAAGATGTTCTCCAAACATTATGTTAAGTCTAATCTTTCTTTATCTCTCTTACAAAGTTGTTGCGATTATAGTGAAGGTTTTATTTCATATCTTGAGAGTATTGATGATATCGAATGCATGAATGATGAAGAGATCATTGAAGCCTTCTATGATTTCTCCCTCCAACAACAACCTGAAGAAGCTAGTCACTTTGATACACAATATCATATTCAACATACATTAGCTTCCCCTTTTCTTGAAGATGAAAGAATTTTTCATCTCAATAGTCAAATGAAACCACATAAAATAAATCAGCAGTCTGATGAAAATTTATATGTTCCTTTTCTTGAGATTAAAAAATATATTTAGCATCCTTGTGAATCTTTACGAGGGAAAGAAGACAATTACTGTTTCATCCAAAGAAAATAAAAATTACTTCCTCCTTTGACCAAAGAAAAAATAAATCAGATTCCAAATTTGCAAATCCATATTCCATCTTTTAAGAATGATGATGTTATTGTATAGTATTGTCAGTTTCCAAGTGATTATGAATATGAGAGCAGTGATAAATAAGAAGTTGTTTTAGAGCTACTTGCAGATATAAATCTTCCTCAAGGTTCAGAAAATGAAAATTCTGCTGATGAAAAGGAGTTTGTCCCAGATTCTATAGATGTGGACACTTATGCTGTTAAAAATATTATGGAGGATCCTTTTGCTAATTTGTTACATCCATATGGGAATAATGCTTACTCATCTCCTTTCGTTGATATAAAAAAGGTAATGCTTCATGATTTTCAAGATCCCTTTGGCAGTCTTTTGCAAGCATTGGACAAGATGAATGTTGTCTTGTTTGTCAGCATAAGCCTTGGTTTCAGTTTTTATCATGAGTTGCCTACATGTACATCATTCTACCTGCTCAAGGAAAGTGTGAGCATAATTTCAATAAGTAGCCATCTGCTGGATTGGTTACACTGGAAGGATGATTTCACCTAATCAGCAATTGTGCAGCAAATTAGAGTAGGTTGGTTTCATTTCAGTTTGATTAGATTTTGTTTTCAGCAGCAAGTTTCTTTCAACTTACCTTTTCTGCAAGTGTGAAGTAGAGAATCACTATAGTTCAAAGCCCGAAGTGGAGGCCATGGAGCTTCACTGATTTTCTGCCATTTTCAAAAGTTCACTTTTTAGCCAAGTAAGTCAGTATTCAGTCAAGTTTCAGTCATTTGAGTTTGTCTTGAGTCATTCTATTTTTATGAGTTATCAATTTTCAATCATGTTATTAGTTTGAGTTTTTTACCGTATTGGCCCAATGGATAAGGCACTGGTCTGCAAAATCCATAATTTTTTGGTTATTTACATCTCTTTTAGAGCTATCATCTCCAATAAGGCCAATGTTAGTATCATTATTTGCATCCTGCCATCAGTGATCAAAATCCTCTTTTCATATCATTTTAGGAGTCCCACTGAGAAATATTTTTATCATTCCACTAGGTCATGCAAAAAATTAGTCATTGATGGTAGCCTCAGTCCAAAATATCACCATTCCTCAAATTTGATTACTTGCTGGCATAGTTTCATACCTTGCTCATTGTACACCATCCATAAAGTAATATCAGTCATGTCATATTGAAATTCATTCCTTCAAGGTCTCATTAGGCCTTTTAGGGTTTTTCAAAGTTTCATTAGGTCATTAGGGTTTCCAAGGTCCAATAAAAATCCATTCCATTGCATAAGGCCAACAAGTGAAAGCGTGATCTAATAAATGTCTCTTCGCCATGTGAAGATGACTTGTAAAGAAAAGTTTTTGTTTCAACATGTAATTTTTATTTTAAATGTAATTTTTATATTTCCATTATGTAATTTTATGTCATTTAAATGTAATAAGTTCATCATCCCAAGATTCTTGATAACCCAAATGATAACTAGACAGAGAAATATTTCCAATGAGCTATCATGATCTCAATTTGGAGTTGAGGAAGGCCTCCAAACGTTCCCTACAAAAGCACACTACATTTTTCACCCCCATTCTGCACTTTTTTACCAGTCTTGGGAGAATTTATTTTTGAGGGGCTATAAGTGATCATTTTCAGTTATTCATAGTTCCATTGTGTATCCAAGAGAGATATATATCCAAAGAGCTATCATGAGCTCAATTTGGACACCAAGAAAGCCTCCAAAATTGGCCTTCAAGTTGGAGGGTGCACCTGACATTGGAGGTGTGCACCTGGTAAGTCTTGGGAGAATAAATTTTTTGGAGGTCAAATCAATTCAAATCTTCAAACAAAGCACATATCTGAAACGTATAATAGATAAGATTTCCAATGAGCTATCCTAAGCTCAGTTTGGACACCTACAACCCATCCAAAACTCAACTGCAAGATGGAGTGCGCACTTGACCAGTGTATGATTTTTCTGAGTTTTCTTTGCAATTTTGATTTTCACCTTGATAAATCATGTTTTTACTTATGTAATTTATGGAATTAAATGTAATTATCATTTTGATTAGTTACCTCCCTACACTCTAGGTTTGCAGTTTAGTTTTTTGTGGAACAGCTCCTCAACTTAGGGATTTGACCCCTGAGGTTGGGCAAGGTTGTTTGAGGTTTATATCTTGTACTTTTTGACTCATTTTTAGAGGTTTGACATAGTTGGATGTTGATGCATTGAGAAGAGACTCTAGTGTAATCTATTTGGCAGGAAATTAATGAAAATGTTGCAGCTATTTCTTTGGGATACCTGTGGTATGAAAATTTATCACTGTTCTTCTTATGTCTCACTATGTATGAATGTGTTCTGTCATGATCCATTTCATTTCTATGATATGTTGGTTTTTAAGTTGATAAACAGAATACATCTCTCATGCTTTTTTTTGGGAAAACCTTCATAGTATGTCCATCTTCTTCAGTTTAGAAAGTATTCATGCTTAGACTTTCTCTTTCTATATCCTCACATGTCTGATCCATCCCACTCAAGAAACCCTAAAGTGTTAGGTTTTCTACCTACCTTGCCCCATTGAATCTCTGCAACCCTAATCCTATTGTCCCTGACCTAGCCTCTTTGACCTAATTCACTCATCCAACAACCCAAATTCAAACAATCAAACCCTTGTACTTATACCTAGCCTAAAAACCTAATTCATCCAGCCCTCTTGGCTGTGATTTTGTGGAGAGAGCCTTCTTTGGCTTGGTACGGCTAGATACCAAGCCAAAACATTGGTCTGTGGTTACCTCTGTTGGGATTTCTTCTTCAACCTTAGAGATATAGCGAAGTTATAACATGGAGTACCCTGTTTTCCCAATTTCCTCAACCATATTGGTTAGTACCTATTTACTTTTTAACAAGCTTGAGGAGGATAACATATGCTCGATCTGTAAGTTCATCCTTCAGATGAATCTCTCAAAGTATTTTTTACGAAACCTGATAAGGAGTGGTTCGACTTTGTCATGTTCGACAATTCCATCATTGTTTGATGTTTGAACAAGTCAGTCGAGGGTAAAACTCAACATGTTTTTCATGTTTAGAGAGTTTGAAAAAGAGACGAAAAAGAAAACTCCAAATTTCCCTTTTTGTAGATAGTCTCTCGAGTCCGAAAATGTAGAAAACAATACTCAAGAAAACCTCGTAGTCATGTTCGACTAAGGTATTTCTTTTTTTTTAAATAATCTATGTCAGTCTGGAAAATGGTTAAACTTAGACTGAGTAGGTGTCTCTTCATTTACTTTATGAGTTCAAAAAGACAAGTGCTCGACAATATTTTCATATTTTTGGAGTTTGAAAAGAGATGAAAGAAAACTCCTCCTAGAGGAACGAGTTGTTTAAATGGTAGTAACTCGTTTTGGTCATGATGGAACTACTCAAAACACATAGAGGTCAAGAGGTTTGTTAATAAGACCACTCATCACAATGGTTCCTCAGGTAAGGGTAAAAACAATCAAGTGAAAGTGTATGATCGGCAAGCAGATGGTGACGATGGAATGAGTAAAATAAGACTCATTTGGAAAAAATAAGTTGATAAAATGGAAATCATGAGATCTAGGTTGGGAATGGTTTCATTTTTATCCAAGCTTGAAATATGGGAAACTATACTTGAGAATGGTTTCATTTTTACACAATCTTGAAACAGAGGAAAAATATGCTTGAAATAAGTTTGCATGCCCCAAATATGATAACTCATTTCAAGGTACACTCACCCCAAGCTTCATTTCATTCACCTAAGTGGACTACTGGTTACTGGGTGGATGGAAAGAAGGTTCATTTACGAGATCAAGTGAAAGAATCAATTAGGAATTTACGAGATCTAATCAAATATTCGAAATAAAAGGGGATTTGTTTCATTTTTTAATGAGCTTGACATAGGGAAAGGAACTCTACTCATGGGACCTTGTTTAATTTTTTAATGAGATTGACACAAGAAAAGTAATTTTTCTTGGAAAAACTTGTTTCATTTTTTAAGGAGATTGACACAATAAAAGGAAATTTTCTCCAGAAACCTTTATCATGATCTAAAAAATGCCATGACATCCGAGAGGTTCTCATCAGATGGGAGAACAACACTCTAGAAGGGATAAATATCAAGGGATGTAATGGAAAGATTAGGATCCAGTGCCCCGAGTACATGATGCAATATATCATCATCTAAAACATTAGTAGATGTGGGCATGGAACAAGTTTCCACATAATTATCCTGTGGTGGAGGAGACACCATTTTCATATAAGGATCATTTAGGGATGTTGATTGATTGGGAGTCAAATTAATACCAATGAATGAAATCTGATCAATGGTCATGATTCTTCCTTCATGCGAGAAACAAGAGTCATGCCCAAGGATTAAATTAAAATCCAAAAGGCCTTGGACTAAAATCACATTGATATAGACAATATTTCCTCCCAAAGTAATAGGAAACTTGGGAAGTATCCATAATGATTGATTGGTTCTTCTATTAAAAAGAAACATATTTTGGGTAATGGGCACAAGCTGCAGAGAACCAAAATATTTTCAAGTAGTCGAGTAAAAATACTAACAGATGCACCTTCATCTATGATTGTGCCATGTACGACCACATTATAAGCTTGTATTACTATCTGGAAGGGAACGTAAGAAGGAGGATGATATCCTGCAAGTCGACTCCAATCAAAAGAAGTGACCATACTACTTAGAGGGGGTTCCATGGGAATGGGAGAAATTCCCCCTTATGCTATGGGAATGGGAGAATTTCCCCACTATACCGTTGGAACGGGTGGATTTCCCCCAGGTTCATTGGAATATTAAGAAAAGAGAAGAACCCGAGCGATATGAAGTTCACTCTCTACGAAAATGTATAATCAACTAAAGTTGGAATCAAATCAACCATTTTCTCAACCAATGTTTGGTCAAGAACAAACTCAATGGATTCACATTCATAGAGAGTGGGATTGATTGGATATGGATTCTAATCATTTACTTAATAAACTAGTCTCGTATTAGGAGAAATATTTCGATAACCAGTCGTAAGACGAGGATGAGGAGATATAAGGTTGTCCAACACTTTTGAGGCTTCATCAAGATAAGGAAAAAGGTGAATATGATGATTCCCTTCACATAACTTATAAGGAAATTTGACTTTACCTTTTTCCCCATGGACCTTACTAATACTAGGTGATGGTTTATCACCAACATGATATCCAGAGGCTGATGACAAAGGATGATGTGAGCTTGTAGACCACACTTTTAATATCTTGGGCATACTTGGACAATCTCTAAGAAGGTGTTCCCCCTTACATAACTTGCAACGGAATTTAAGCGGGGATAATTGGAAGATTTTTCCATACTAGTTGCATGGGTAGCAACGATTTCTTGGTTGTCACCCTACTTATTTTTCTTCTTCTTCTTCGTCCTCTTCTTCATCTTCTTAACTTCCTACTTACTAGAATCAAGACTTGCACCAAGCGAGGAGAAAAAAAGGGATGAAGAAACAATATGTGAAGAAAGCAAAGTGTCAACTTTAGGATCAACATAACATTGATATTATTCAAGTGGAGGAGAAATGGTTAAGAAGCAGTTTGGACATTCAGAACCATGGGGGTCAAAAACAACCAAACTGGAAAACTAATGGTAAATTTGGGAAGGGACAACGTTTCCATATAAGGAGCACCAATATTTCCAAAAAGAAGGAAAAGGACCAAGATTCCCATTAGAGGGGTTTTCTTGATTGGTGGATTTGAGAATTGTTTCCATTAGTCTCAACCTAAGATCCAATATGGAGCTGTTCCATGAAGATGATGTTGTTTCGTGGTCAATTAATTGATTTTAAAAATTAACAAAAAAATAAATCAAAGAGGGTAATATAGGCATAAAGGTTTTACCAAGCAACCGTGAACTACAATATACACCAAGTTGGAGAACCAAGGACTTAACGTACAACAACCAATCTCCTTGAATCATGTGTCTGTGTATCATGATATACAAGGCAGTTTACTCAATTACCTATGGCGAGGATAGAAACCTATAGGGGACTCCCAAAATATACTCGACAGTACGTGGAAGTGTAGCCCGTAGTAGTGTTGTCTAATGTGTACCATTCAATGAGAGTGTTCCCATATACTTATCATGTGTGGAGCACCATCCGACATACCCGAAGGTACACGGAGAACGATCTGATACACTTACGTACGTGGAATGGGATATCACCCCAGAATGCAACGCTATCATAAACGATAGCTCTTATGTTAAGACGTCAGAACACGTCTCTAACCTAGACCTTTATGTGTGTCGTTAAGTTTCAAATGCTCCTTAGATTAATTGAGATAAATTTTATATTTGATCTTGAATTAGATTTAAATTTCAAGGCTCAAAACTCGATGTTACCTGAACATGCTTATGATGCAACTAACATGACAAATGGTTTTAACAAATTATGGAAACTTATGGAAGAGGGATCTTTCATAATTTCTCTCTTTTTCCCGAATTTATAAAACAAACGTAGGTGCAAAGGGTAGAAACCTTTAGGTGATCAACACAGCCCACAGTGGAGAAACTTGTAGGTGAACATTGTCTAGAAGGAAGCTAGGGAGCATTGTTCCTAAAATTGGCTCAGATGATGTAGTTTCGGGCAGACATTTTTGGGAATGAAGGAGGCATGCTTAGGGCTTTATGCAATTATGTTGACAAGGGGGAATATGTTGTTTATTAATATCATTAGGAGGCCTATTGACCAAATATGAAAAGATGACTTATAACAAGGTTCTTAAACTTTATTGGAACCTTCAAAAAATTTTGGTTCTTCATCTAGTGGAATTTATTCTTTCTAGGATAGCAGATATTCCTTGGGAGGTTTCCCCACACTACGTTGGAATTTGGTAGCCCCTAAAGGATCTCTCTTCTCTTTCCTACCGACCAGGATGTTAATTTTGGGTGGATCATATTACACCATGTAATTTTTGATATTTTATAACTATGGTATTTTAATACATGTATCATATCCTAATATACAATATAGAAAGGGAATAGATTACTAAAATGGTTATTTAACGAGTCCCTTTGGTTTCTTCTAGCCCCGGTATCTTTTTTCCTAACTACATGAGGAGTCTTGATTCTTTTGAGTTCCTCCTCATCAAGGACGTCAAAAATGATGGTATATTTATATGGTTCTTATTTCAATATGGATTTAGGTTACACTATACAATTATTTTTTCAAATTTGGTAAGCTTGCGAGGTACTCTATGCAGTATACACAAGAGACAATCTTCTCAAGTTATCGTTAATGACCTAAACATATTGAACAAGGAAAAATCATGGGGACATAGTCTTGGATGGGAGGATTTTCTTAAGGATGACCCATTACTCAACTAAATGGAACCTCATGCACCTAACTCTCGTTTTAGGGTGGTCAGCTCTATGTCACTGGGTGAACCCAAATCGTATCAATTATACAACATATTATTTCGTAGCATCTACTTGGAGTAGGAAGGCTTTGTATTGATCAATTATAGGTCTCGTCCCCCAATCAATACAATCTAAGACAAATCCTATTGTTACTAATCTATAAATTTAAAAGAAATAACATCAAACCAAACATTGAATGTCATGATAATTGTTATTCTAAGAACTATGATGAACCAAATTAAAACTAGTTGAATGTAAAATAATTTAAATACATTAAAGCTATTGAAAACATAACCAAACTATTAACCTACTTACTAAAAAAAAAAAAATCAACTGGAACAGTATTGTACCTGAAGTGGGTCCCTCCCCAAGGCCAACATGTGCCCTCACACTATAATATTCTCAAAACATACTTGAATAAAATCCCAAATTCATCCATAACAAGCGCATCAAATCGTAATCATGAAACACCAAATAATTCACACACAAAATTTATATTATGAATATTAAGAGTCAACATTGTTACATAGTTGTGCATCGATCACCAAGTGTGTGTGTGTGTGTGTGTGTGTGTGTGTGTGTGTGTGTGTGTTTTCATCACTTGGTTCTTTGTTCAAACTCTCACCGATGGACCGAACAAAAACAAAAATAGAAAACTAAAAATTCTGGTTATAATAAAAAACAAGGAACAATTGCACATTCCAGACTTGAGATCAATATGAGAATCACATGAAACTATGCAAGCCTACATGTTGAGCTGAGTTGGATGTTCTGATTCAAGTTCTTGTTTGAACTGGAACTACATTTCTCTAACTGCCTCCAAGATTCCTATGCTTTGGTGGGCATTGGAAATACCACATGTGTGGCATAACCCCTTCAAAAAATTATTTTTTTGTGCGTGTTTGTTCGATCGAATATATATGCCCTACATAAGTTGGCCCATTGACCCATGATTCTCAGTGCCAACATGCACATACCACCTCGTCAAACGTGATCCCTGTGGCTTAAAAATAACGAGGTTCTCCATAAGGTAACAATAAGTTCCTTAGTCTTAGATCAAAACTGCCATTGTTGTACCTAGATGCTTTTATCAAAACTACCATTGTGTACCTAGATGCTTATATAAAAAATGCCATTGTTGTACCTAGATGCTTATAGCCCAATAGTCAACCTGGTAGCTTTATGCTTCCAAAAATAATCCACCTATGGCTTAAGAAAACCTTTTGACACCATTGTCAGCCCACCACTTTACTATGCACACATCAAATAGTAAATACAAACATATTTATACAAAGTTACATAACTCCTATACTTGATACTTTCTCCAACATTCCTCAATTCTAGACTAAAAAAAGGAAATAAAAAACATAAATAAGTATATGTATATAACTTTGAGCTTAAGAGTAATAAAGAGCATATGTAATGGTCCAAAGTTCGGAAAAGAGAGGATAATTTGGGGCAAAAAGAAGTTGTTTAATGTAAAAAAAGAATGCCAATTTGGTAGCTTGTCACCTTCCTTGTCACAATGATAATTCATAAGGTCTAGGCCAACATTGGAATATATTTTCTAACTCATTTATGTAAATTATCCAACTTTAAACAAGGTCATTATATGTCTTGATAGACAAAGATTATAATTTGTTGATACAATCATTTAAATTACCTTCAGTGCTTCTAAAAAACTTGAATAAGACCTTGATTGGAGTCATGCAAATCCTTAAACGTCTTGTTTTTCTCATCCACATAATAAAGAAAAGATCATTGTAACACCATCCTCCCACATCTACTTAAGTAACCGGCCAATCGGGGCAAATGTGTGACGAAGAGTTACTATGATTTGATTCAACCTCCTAGGTCACCTTAAGGAAGTGGAATCGACACCATACAATAGCAAAGAGATTTTTCACATGCTACAGGATACCTAGGAGCCATCCCAACCTTCCAAGAGGCTAGCACCTGAACCAACCTCACCTTTCATGCATTAATCCCCCATTCACTCCCTTGACATGGGAAATACTGTGACTAGAAGCCTCCACTCACATGAAAAACATGAGTATGCATCCGACCGACAATGTTTCCCAGTAGTTTTGAGCTTGCGACCCTGATTTTTGTGCCAAATTTTTAGGCCCACAGCTCAGGTCACTGCCCAAAACTCCATCACACTTTCACAACTAAAAAATAGCAATGGAATAACAATGTAAATGCAAACACTTGAACAAGGATTTGACCAAACCCCTACTAGCCATGACAGGAGTTTTGTCAAACATGTCACAAATATGTAATCTACAGGTTTAAACAACATATATGAGCATAGGGGTCTCACACTTCATTATCATTTATTTGGTCATAGATACATTGTTCATTCATTTATAAATAATGTTGGACATTTGATAAACCAACGCTCCTCATGTGTTTCGCAACATGGACTAACTGCCTCTCGTGGATCCTTATCTCTAGCAATGTGATCATTGACTAACACTTATGTGTTTTGGTCTAAGGAAAATCGTGATTCACAACTAGTGGTATTAGAGCATAGGTCACGAGTTCGATACACACTCGACTCGCATTGGGGGGGTGATTGTTGGACATTCGATAAACCAATGCTCCCCATGTGTTTTGCGACATGGAATAATTGCCTCTCGTGGATCCTTATCTCTGGCGATGTGATCATTGACTAACACCTATGGGTTTTCGTCTAACGGAAATCGTGATTCCCATCAAATAAAATCATGATGAGATCCATATGTCATTACTGACATAGAACACATTCATAACCATCATATAAACAACATAAATGACAAGAATAGAACAACCATATAAGCCACATAATAACAAGCATATTTACCCATCAATACAAGAGGGAAATAGCTCTTATTTCCATAAGCAAAATGAAACCAAGTTTGGTACTTCCACACCACCCAACCATAGACATGGCTGATCCAAATCTCTTTTCAGCTAGTCACCCCTGTGCCATATTCCAAGCATGAATGTGGGATCTCATAAAACACATCAATCAAAACCAAACCAGGGATTCCAGAGGCCAAACCACCTCAACCCTCAACCACTGCTTCCACCTCACAATCATAAATCACTAACCATCATGAGATTGGCCTCTACCCAATATGTCCAGGGCTCTAGAGCATTTGTTCCAGTTAGGGCTTCCAGGACTAGTAACTCAACTCATAGCTGTCATCAGGCTTCCAAATGTTTCTCCAATCAGGGCTTCCAGGACTAGTAACTCAACCCATAGCTGTCATCAGGCTTCCAAATGTTTCTCCAATCAGGGCTTCCAATACTAGTAACTAAACCCACCAAGGGCTTCCAATACGTTTTTCCAACCAAGGCTTCTAGGAATAATAACTTAACCTAAGATGTTACAGGGCTTCCAAAGCGTTTGTCCAACTAGGGATTCCAGGAACAAATAACTCGACCAACAACCAAAGGAACATGATAACCAACCAGAAACAAAAAAAACAAAAAACAAAAACAAAAATAATGAAATGAACCCACAACACCATGGATATCCAGGAAATGGAAAGGCTAGGCAAATCCACTTTCAATCCAGGCAATCCTCGATGCCAATGACAGATCACGACCAAGAAAGCACATGCATATGACATGCATGCCAAAACTAGTGAGGAAAACATACATGCAACTAGGTACCTATAAACAAAACACGTTGTAGCTACCGATCCTGTTGTCCTCCTACGATTTACTCCTCTTCCTTTTCCTTCTTACTCCAAATCTCCAAGTATGCCACACTCTCCATGAGTCCTCCAAGAAACTCTAACTGTCCAATAGTATGTGAGAGAGAGAGAGAGAGAGAGAAATGAGAGCTCCAAAACTAAACTGACAAAAGACTGTGAACTGATCCTCCGAAGCCTTTTTATTAATGATGCCTCTAATTTCTTCAGGTTTCCATTATTTTCCTTCATTTTCCTCCTCGCATGCAACATGTGACCTTTCACCTCCATTTTCTCCTATTTTCCATTATTTTCATAAATAAATGCCAGTAAATTCCACTTTTCCTTTCCAAAGCCTTAGCCATTGCCTTTGCCAATTTCTATAGCCATAATAAACCATATGAACACCCACACTAGGATTTTTTCTCCAACATTCAGCTTGGAATACATGACCTTAGTTATTATTTTTCCTTTATTAACTTTTATTACATGGAATTTTCACCAGGGTTGTTACAAAACCCTCCCCCTTGGGCGAACACTGTCCTTGATGTTCAACGACACCTATAACCAAAAATACTGTTGTAAGAAAAACTCACTGCTCATAGAGCTTTATAACTTAGCTCGATGTAGTATTTAAAATGACCACCCTACTGAGAAGCAAACCAACATGACAACATAACAACATGATAAAATAATAAAGGCATGACACCCATACCACTTATTGGATCTTTATAACATAGCTCATGAAGGTATTTACATCCATATACATATCTACATATACCCAAAACATCATACCAACATATACCAAAGCATACAGAAAAAATCATGCCAAACATTCGCTTAACCAATGAATAAGGAAGGATACAAAGCTCGCTCTGATCCACCATCTCCCATGTAGCTTCATCGGGCCCAAAGTGCTTCCATTACACTTTAACCTGCTTGATTTCTCAGTTCCGGGGTATAAGCGTCTTTCTCTGTGTCTTTCCTTATGGCTCCACTTGAAATATAGACCAGTCAATCACATGATCAACATATTTAACATACTTCTTAAGAAATGACACAACGAAAACATCATGGACTTTCACTGTCAGAGTCATTGAAAGTCAATAGGCTGCTGGCCCAATCCTCTCAAGAATATTGAAAGGTCCACAAAACTGACGTGACAACTTGGCACATGATCCAATCTGTAAGGAGCTCCTCTTGGGCTTGATGTGCAATTACACATGTTCCCCAACTGAAACTCCTTAAACAACTTGTTTCGATCTTCATAACTCTTCTACCTATCCTATGTTTCTTTCATATTCTTCTTGATTACCTGCATTTCATGTTCCATCTTCGCCAACATGTCTGGTCCAATCAACACCATGTTAACTGTATCACTCCAAATGATGGGAGTATTTCAACTCTACCCTACAATTCCTCAAACGAACTCATCCTCAAATATTCCTAATCCCCATTTTTGTATGCAAACTCTACCTATGGAATATGCTCTTCCCACTTTCATTGTTGATGCATCACATACATCCTCAACATATCCTCCAATACCCTATTGACCCACTCTGTATTTCCATCTATTTTTGGATGATAAGATGTACTGAAGGCCAACTCTATGCCCAAACTTTCAAACAACTCCTTCCAAAACTTTGAAGTGAAATTCACATCCCTGTCTGACATAATATTATGTGGAACACCATGGAATATGACCACATCCATGATAAAGACCTATTCTACATCATTCGATGAGTATTTAGATTTCACTAGAATGAAGTGCACTACCTTCGTCAACCTGTCCACCACAACCATGATGGAATCATTTTTTCTATATTTCCTCGGTAAACCTACGATAAATTCCATGGAAATGACCTCCCATTTCCACTCTGGAATTGAAATCAGCTATAGTATTCCACCTAGATGATTACACTCTTCTTTGACATGTTGACAATACAAGCATCTAGCACAACTCTACTACGTCTCTCTTCAAATTCGTCCAATAGTAAAACTTCTTTATTGTTGTCAGTGTCTTCTGATAGCCTAGGTGACTTGAATACGGTTTCACATCAAACTCCCTCAACATTACCTTCTTGAGTTCACTATTTTCTGGCACATATATCTTGTATCTAAACCTGATCAAGCCATCTGTTGTGAGACGATAGTCCACGTCCTGTGCTTTTGTACCTATACCTATACCTATAACACTACATATACCTATACTTGTACCTGTACCACTATATCTACATGTACCTATTACTGTACCACTCCATGTATCTATACCACACCCTGTAGATGTACTTATACATGTACATGAACCACTCCTTGTACCTGTACTCTGTTGCAATATGTGCTTAAGCTCCATATACCTAACATATTGTTAACCTAGTTACAATATCCTATGTTGTAGATCTATCCCATAGGAAATCATGGCTTCTATATGATTCACTTGTATCTGCCTGCTAAGAGCATCTACAACCCTATTCTCTTTAACTTTAATATACCTGATTTCAATGTTGAACTCACTGATCGTGGCCAACCATCTACCTTTCCTAGCATTAAAATTCGATTGGTCAAATAGATAACACAATCCACTGTGATCACTCATCAATACAAATCATCTACCCAGAAGATAGTGCCTCCACATATTCATTTCATGAATGATCGTTGTCAACTCAAGATCATGTGTCAGATAGTTATGATCGTGCTCATTTAGTTTACGTGACTTATGACATACCACTTATCCTTCCTGCATAAGGAATCCACCAAGCCCTCTCTTGCAATCATTTGTACATACCACAAACTATTTTTCCATATCTGCAATATTTAACACTGGATCATGTGTCAACAACTACTTTAACTGCTCAAAATTGGCCACACATTCCTATGTCCATTCAAACTTCTTACATTTCCTTTGCAATGATGTAATAGGATAAGAAATCTATGAGAAGTTCATGATGAACCTCCTATAATAAATTTCTAACCCCATAAATGATCTTACCTAATCCACATTCATAGGATCTTCCCACTCCATGATAGTTATTATCTTCTATAAATCCATTGTTATACCCTCCTTGGAGACAACATGTCCCAAGTAATATACCTTTGCCTAAAAGAAACTACATTTGCTAAGCTTAGCATAAAACCGATTCTCTATTATAAATATCAACATTACTGCTAAATGTTCAGCATGCTCTTCTTCATTTTTAGAATATAGCAATATATCATCAATGAATACAATAACAAGCTTGTCCAAATAACGACACAACGCACTATTCATCAAGCACATAAAAGTGGTTGGAGCATTAGTCAAACCAAATGGAACTATAACAAACACATAATTTCCATA
This sequence comes from Pinus albicaulis, assembly GCA_034641835.2. Classification (NCBI taxonomy): domain Eukaryota; kingdom Viridiplantae; phylum Streptophyta; class Pinopsida; order Pinales; family Pinaceae; genus Pinus; species Pinus albicaulis. Next base: position 886,835,352 of record CM076577.1, read on the forward strand.
CCTATTGTTATCACAAAATTGGACCTGATAGGCTACTTGATCACTCAAATTCATGAAACTATTTCAAACCTAATCTTTTGACTAAGGCTTAGCCTCCTCAGCCTGAGAGGGCTCTCTCGAGGGTTAATGATTTGGATAAAAGTATTGACGCAGTCACTCCGCTGAAAGTCAAACTCTCCCCTTATTCAATGCCCTCGTTCTTTGTCTCCCCGTGGTCCCCTTTTATTCTTCGGCAATGTTATTCATCAATTTTGGGAAAATTGATAAATAAACATAATTGGTAGCTTTTATAATATTATATTGCAGTCCCGGCTTATATATATATTCCACTATATATTCACTCTATAATAAACTTTCACTCTTTTTAATGTATTATTATTATGAGCCGACGAAATAATATATCGATGATTTATAACAATAACCTTTGTAATAATATGTGGGTCCAACCACCTTAGCCTAGCGAACCAATCAACAACGGCGTCGTACCTTGGTTAATTATCGTGCATCTTCGTCACGCGAGGGCCGTCCGATGGCCTGCTCTGAGATCAATGGCCTGTATAGATTCCGCTGCGTGTCCCACGACAGTCCTTTAACGCGCGAAATGGTGGTTTTGTGGGACGTCCCATCCACCACGTGTCATCCTCTCAGTGGAATCGCTCCACGACCCAGCGATACCGCCTTCGTGCCAAAGGTGGTGTGGAATGGGGGAAATCCACCGTTGTAATTCCACTCTGGTTTTCTACAGTACTTTCCTCGTTTAATGTATCGGTTTGTGCTATATTTGGCTATTCTCCACATGTTAACCGGTTTAATTCTTCGGTGGAGGAATTTATTTACAAATAGACAGGTTATCTCCCGTTAGTGGGAATTCCACCCATGAACAAAGTCCACGATGCATGCGCTGTGATTGGGATTTAATACACAAAGACCATTCGAACCATTAAGAGACACAGTACACAGAGGGAGGGAACTGTATGGCAGTATTATATACGCACAGGCTACAATCGCTTCACGATTAAACAAATTTACTCAGAAATACCAATTCGAGACAAATTGATAATCAAATGGGAACAAAATTCACTCAGTCGGAAGAAATTGCACAACACAGAATTTATTGTAGAAACCTTTCTTCTGTCCTCTCTCTCCCTTCTTACATCGGAAGCATACATTTATATAAAAAATCTCATGACTCTTCGGTTCCTCTGTGAGGACTGTTCTAGAATTCAACAGTCTAATTAGAACAATTCGACTAACTGGACTCTGACAGCTAGACTAACTGGCTATTCAACTTCTACGACTCCAACTGAAATAATAATACAATCAGCTAAGGTGAAGACACCTAGCTGTAGCAATTTGACTGTTTTTCAACCCTCCTAGCCACAACATGTGGACAAAACTCCTACATTGCTGGCTAGTGCCTAATGATCCTGCATCAGACTCCCGAGGGCAATCTTCCTCATGGGCTCCTGTCCATGAGCTCCTCCACTGATCTGCCCATCCTCTGCAACATGTCTTCAGTCATCCAAGTGGCATCTTCTTCTGGTTTATCCTTCCATTTGATCAAGTACTGATAGTACTCCTGTCCTCTGGTCTTCCTGAATGGTCTTTTATCCAATACCTTTTCTGGTTGCAATGGTTGTGCTGGTGGTAGCTGTTCTTTCCACTCAATCAGTTCCTTGTCTTCTGATCTGTCCTCTGCACCATCATCTTCATACTTGTATAAATCTGCAACATTAAAAATGGGAGATATTCCAACATCAGGTGGCAAGTCAATCTCATAAGCATTTGCAGAAAACTTCCTAAGTATCTTGCATGGCCCAATCTTTTTGAACTTCAATTTGTTGTACTGCTTCTTTGGGAACCTCTCCTTCCTCAAGTGTGCCAAAACCAAGTCTCCTACTTCAAAGTGAACTTTTTTTCTACTCAAGTCTGCTCTATTTTTGTATTTGATGCTGCTGCCTTGTAGTTGTTGTTTCACTTGTTCATGTATGGCCTGGATCTCTGAAGCAAATTCTTCACCATCTGCACTCCTTAACTCTGATCTTCCCAGATTTCTTAATTCTGATATTCCTCTGGGATGCATTCCATAAAAAATATGAAATGGACTCGGCCCTGTGCTTCTGTTGGTGAATCATTATATGCATATTCTGCCTGAGGCAAAATATGATCCCACTGCTTGGGATGTTCTCCTGCAAGACTCCTCAACAAATTTCCCAAACTCCTATTCACTACCTCAGTTTGTCCATCAGTCTGGGGATGATAAGCTGAGCTGAAACTCAATTTAGTGCCAAGTTTCTTCCATAGTTTCCTCCAAAAATGACCCACAAATCTGGTGTCTCTGTCTGAAACAATACTCTTGGGAAACCCATGCAATCTAACAACTTCTTTGAAAAACAAGTTAGCAACATGGGTGGCATCACTAGTTTTATAGCATGGAATAAAATGTGCCATTTTGGAGAATCTGTCTACCACAACAAAGACTGCATCATTCCCCCTCTGAGTCTTGGGCAATCCTAGAACAAAATCCATACTCACCATGTCCCAAGGCCTGTCTGGAATAGGCAAGGGAGTATACAATCCTGCATTCTGGCTCCTTCCTTTAGCATATTGACAGATCTTGCAATTCTTCACAAACTTATCCAATTATGTTCTCATCCTGGGCCAGAAATAAAAGTGACTCAGTTGTTCATAAGTCTTATCAGTACCAAAGTGTCCAGCAAGTCCACCACTATGCTTTTCTTTGATCAAATTTTCTGTCATGGAACATTTTGGTATACACAGTTGGTTCTTTCTGAATAACAAGTCTTCCTGTAGAAAAAAATCCAGCCACTGACTTCTATCTGTTAGAACAGGGTTACTACATGCTTCAAATGCTTCTTTAAAATCAGGATCTATTTTATACAATTCTTTGAGAAAATCGAACCCTGCAACTTCAAAATTAGTCTCTTGAACAAGAAAATGTCTCCTACTCAAAGCATCAGCTACTTTATTGGCTTGGCCACTTATATGTTTCAAAACAAAATTAAAACTTTGGAGATACTCAACCCATTTAGCATGCTTATGTTTCAACTTGGGCTGCTGTACAATATACTACAAGGCATGATTATCATAATACAATACAAACTCCGTGGACATCAAATAATGTCTCCACTTCTTCAGTGCTTGAACAATTCCATAGAATTCCTTCTCATAAGAGGAATAATTTCTCCTGGTATCATTCAACTTCTCACTGAAATAGGCTAAAGGCCTATTATCCTGACTCAAAACAGCTCCAATGGCTTCCCCACTGGCATCACATTTTACTTGAAATGGTTTGGTGAAATCAGGCAGAATTAAAACAGGCTTCTCTGTTATCTTTTGCTTCAAAACTTTAAAATTTCTCTCTGCTTCAGCAATCCACTTAAATGTTTGTTTGCTCTTCCTTATTGTCTCAATTATGGGTGCATTGATCTTACTGAAGTTTCTTATAAACTTTCTGTAAAAACTAGCAAGTCCATGGAAACTTCTTACCTCAAAAACATTCCTGGGTGAAGGCCATTCCACAATTGCCTTAACCTTTTCTGGGTCCATCTTCAATCCTTCTGCAGAAACAACGAAACCCAAATACACCAACTCTTCCTTCATGAATGAACATTTCTTCAAATTTATCAGCAGCTTCTCTTGGTGCAGCTTCTTCAAGACATGATTAAGATGCCTTAAATGTTCTTCTCTGGTTCTGCTGAAAACTAATATATCATCCAAATATACTATCACAAATTTACCAATGAACTCTTTCAATACTTCATTCATAAGTCTCATAAAAGTGCTAGGTGCATTTGACAATCCAAAAGGCATTACCATCCATTCATACAGCCCTTCATTTGTTTTAAAGGCAGTTTTCCACTCATCACCCTCTCTTATCCTAATCTGATGGTATCCACTCTTTAAATCTATTTTTGAGAAGTATTTAGCACCACTCAAACAGTCCATCAAATCCTCTATTCTGGGTAAAAGGAATCTGTACTTGATTGTGATCTTATTAATTGCTCTGGAATCAATACACATCCTCCAGCCTCCATCTTTCTTTGGGCTCAGATCGTCACCGCATATTGACTCGTGCTTCTGATCGATTCTTTTGTCCACCAATCTTTGTAGGTTTTAACTCGAATAAATTATCTATTGTACGAATCTTATAACAGAAAATAAACAATAGCGAGAGCATAAAACATAAAACAGATAAACACAGAGATTTTCCCCTGGATCCCAAATTGGGACTACTAGCTTGATTTTTCATTATATTTCTTTTAGTGTTACAACACATATATATACATGCCGAAGCATACATAAACCCCAATCCATTAACCCTGGATTAGAACATAACCGTAGTTCCCTTGACCGGATCTACAAAATACCAGGGGTTGAAAACCATCGTACCCCAAAACCATGTGCAAACTCATGCACAAAACATGGGTGGGTCCGCATATGAGTGGGACCGCATACCAAAAAAAAATTCGTCGGGGCGCTGCCCTGGACCCCGACAGGGGGGGCTACCGCCCCACCTGTGACCCCCCTGCTGCGCCCAGCGCAACGTACAGCGCGTACGGCTAGTCGTGGAAAGAATATAACACATACCCAACATTCCTGTACTTTTTTCCTGATTTCTTCATTTTCTTTGGGAGTAATTTTGTAGGCTGCCTTATTTGGTAGATTTGAACCAGGGATAAAATCTATCTGATGGCTGATCTTTCTCACAGGTGGCAGTTCATCAGGTAAATCATCCACAACGATGTCACAGTAATTGTCTAACATCTCTTGTATCTCTACTGGTAAATCAGAAATCTTTGTAGAAGTAAGAACTACTTTTGGTTTGCAAACTAAAGCAAAGATTACCTCTTCTTCTTCTATCTGTTGCAGATATTCCTTCCTGCTCAGTAACAAGGTCTTTGGATCAATCACTCTGCTGGATGGCTCTCCTTCTTCCATGGGTATCAATATATGATGTACCCCATCTTTGAAGAACTTGTAAGTGTTCTTCCTGCCATCATGCACTGTTGATCTGTCAAACTGCCAAAGTCTACCCAGCATTATATGACACACATCCATGGGCATTACATCACACAAAACTTTGTCCTTGTATTTTCCCATTTGCAGCTCTATCTCACACTGTTCTTTCACAACCAGCTGGTGCCCTTTATGCAGCCAGGACACCCTATAGGGAGTGGGGTGCTCCCTAGTCTTCAGCTTCAGTTTTTCTATCACCTCAGTGGAAACCAAATTGTCTGTGTTGCCACTATCAATGATTAGCTGGCAGAATTTCCCTTGGACTTTGCATATGCTCCTAAACAAAGTCTTCCTTTGTGCAGGCTCAGTGACTTCTTTGGTTTGTTTCAACAGGCCCTTATTAACCACCAAGGACTCTCCCCTCTCTGGAAGAACTTTTTCTTCAATTTCTGCTTCTTCTTCAACCTGGGCAACAACAGCATTTCTTGGGCCAGCACCCACATTCTCTGGACACTCATAGTGCTTATGTCCCACTCCCTGACATCTATAACACCTCAACTCTCTACCTTTGCCTCTGTCTCTGCCTCCTCTTCCTTTTCCTCTGTAAGGACCCCTTCTGCCATTTGCATCCTCCTCTGTAGATGCATTTTGAGGTGAGCTACTATGCATTCTGAGGTGAGCTACTATTAGCTCCATCCCTGGGCGTAGGCTTTCCTCTACCACCCTGACTTCCCTTCCCACGGGAAGTACCTCTCTTCTTGGTAGACTGTTTTCTCAGGAGTTTCTCCTCTGCTTTCAAGGCCATCTGATAGGCCTCTTCCACTGTCTTAGGAGACAGAAGACCAATCTCATCTTGGATTTCCAGTCTGAGACCATTCACATATCTGGCAGTCTTCTCTGGTGTATCTTGGAATTGCCCAGCTCTTATGCTCACTCTGTAGAATTCTTCTGTGTATTCCTTTACTGTCAGAAACCTCTGTCTGAGGTTCTGCATTTGTTTATACAATGTCAGCTGGTAATCACTAGGTAATAATTTACCTTTCAATTTGGCCATCATTCTGGTCCAGCTCTTGATAGGTTTCTTGCCAAATCTCCTCCTTTCTGCCTGCACTCCATCCCACCAAAGTGCAGCATGTCCTTTCAGCTTTGTCACTGCAAACTTGACCTTTTTATCTTCACTTATTTCTTCATAATCGAAGCACTTGTTTAATTCATTTATCCAGTCTACCAGCTCTTCTGGATTCAGTCCCCCTGTATAACTCGACACTTCAATTCTGGGCTTAACTGCAGATCCCAGAACAGTTCTAAGCAGCCTCAAATCAGGAGGAATTTCAACATTTTCTTCAGCTTCTTCTGTTTCAGGTCCGCTGATGTCTTCAGGATCTTTGGGTTGTCTTCTCTCCATGGCATCCATTCTGGCCTCGACCCTCTGCAACACCTCCAACACCTCTGCGTTGGCTACAGGTCTCCTCCTGCCAGCACCTCTACCAAGTCGGATTGCCATGTCAGCAAACAGCTCAAAATTCCCGCTCTGATACCACAAATGACGCAGTCACTCCGCTGAAAGTCAAACTCTCCCCTTATTCAATGCCCTCGTTCTTTGTCTCCCCGTGGTCCCCTTTTATTCTTCGGCAATGTTATTCATCAATTTTGGGAAAATTGATAAATAAACATAATTGGTAGCTTTTATAATATTATATTGCAGTCTCGGCTTATATATGTATTCCACTATATATTCACTCTATAATAAACTTTCACTCTTTTTAATGTATTATTATTATGAGCCGACGGAATAATATATCGATGATTTATAACAATAACCTTTGTAATAATATGTGGGTCCAACCACCTTAGCCTAGCGAACCAATCAACAACGGCGTCGTACCTTGGTTAATTATCGTGCATCTCCGTCACGCGAGGGTCGTCCGATGGCCAGCTCTGAGATCAATGGCCTGTATAGATTCCGCTGCGTGTCCCACGACAGCCATTTAACGCGCGAAATGGTGGTTTTGTGGGACGTCCCATCCACCACGTGTCATCCTCTCAGTGGAATCGCTCCACGACCCAGCGATACCGCCTTCGTGCCAAAGGTGGTGCGGAATGGGGGAAATCCACCGTTGTAATTCCACTCTGGTTTTCTACAGTACTTGCCTCGTTCAATGTATCGGTTTGTGCTATATTTGGCTATTCTCCGCGTGTTAACCGGTTTAATTCTTCGGTGGAGGAATTTAGTTACAAATAGATAGGTTATCTCGCGTTAGTGAGAATTCCACCCATGAACAAAGTCCACGACGCATGCGCTTGTGATTGGGATTTAATACACAAAGACCATTCGAACCATTAAGAGACACAGTACACAGAGGGAGGGAACTGTATGGCAGTATTATATACGCACAGGCTACACTCGCTTCACGATTAAACAAATTTACTCAGAAATACCAATTCGAGAGACAAATTGATAATAAATGGGAACGGCATTCACTACATTCGACAATTGCGCAACTTTCTGAAATTTGTATGGCTATTTCTTCTATCCTCTCTCCGCCTTCTTACATCCGGAAGCATACATTTATATACAAAATCTCATGACTCTTCGGTTCCTCTGTGAGGGCCGTTCTAGAATTCAACAGTCTAATTAAAACAATTCGACCAACTGGACTCTGACAGCTAGACTAACTGGCTATTCAACTTCTACGACTCCAACTGAAATAATAATACAATCATCTAAGGTGAAGACACCTAGCTATAGCAATTTGACTATTTTTCAACCCTCCTAGCCACAACATGTGGACAAAACTCCTACATTGCTGGCTAGTGCCTAATGCTCCTGCATCAAGTATAGATGGTTAACTCTATGTAGGGTAATAAACCAATAAATGATAGAGATAGGTTGAGAATCACATCAGAAAATACACATTGGGCTTATGGAGTCTCAGTAACCAATGAATCTACTTAACATGGAAGTTGAGGCATATCAGAGTTTTAGTCAAGAAATAACACACATCAAAATGTAAAAACATAGTCAGTTAATTTATATAGGAATTCAGAGCATCTAAAGATGAATTTTGAGTAATATAGATAAACACCACTGCAATAGGATAATAAGAGATGAAAATAGAATAGAAACACACCAAAACTCCTTCTGAATCCCAAGTTGGTTAAGTAGAAACTCTTCGTATTAACTGAAAACCAGTCAATTACAATAAGCACAGTCTTTTGCTAAAAATGTTGAAACCTTGACTAATTCGACTTCTTGGCCTTTAATATACCATTTACAACATCAGATGATCTCATCTTAGGCTAGATACATCTAATTCCTAACTCTTGACACCTTGCATAACCATAATACATGGGATTTATTACAAAAAGACAACTAAACTACTAAACAGTCCTATTACAAATAGGATTGAAACTCCTTATCTCTATCCATAACAACCTTATCTAAATTAAATTACATCATTTTCCAAGTGTATCAACACATGGTCAAATCTAGATTATAGGTTTCAACTCTTCATGACCATGTTTCTGTCCTCCACCAAAATAGGAAATAGCCCCTTGTTTTTTAGGCATAGGGTCCTTTGCACTCTTGGAACATTTTGACCATCATGAACTCATTATTTCGAGGTCCTTAGCTGTTGGAAATTGAATTAACACGTGCCAAAACTCCTCCTTAAGCTCCATTTGTCCAAACCCATCTTCAACCTGTTCAAATGAGATGTAATTCACTACGCTATGAAAATAAAAAAATTTCATAGCGCTGCCCTTTAACCCTTTTTTCTTCAAGTTTTTGACTTATTTCCTCCAAAATTATCTTAATTGCCTTTAAATACATCCTCCCTATCAATTTCATTTCTTGATCCATGATTTTACCCCTCAAAATTTGATGAAAAAGGGCAAGAAAAGATGTTACAGTAGTTTCGTAGCGCTTTTCTCCCTTTTCACACTGTTTGCGCTATGAAACTGCTTTGTGGGCATTTTTGTCAAAAAATTTCCAAAGCGTAAATTGTAAATGTGCCAAAAACTAAAAATACACCTAATTCATCACTTAAAAACCATATCAACAGAAAAACACAGTCATTCCAGCCTTCATGAGGTCCCTTCTTCAATTTCACTTGATTTAGCTATTGATTCTTCAATGATTGATATTTTAATACCTCTGCTCTTTAACTCATCTTGAATCAATTTCAGTTGTTGCTCCAAGTCCTCCACTTGATCTTTAAGTCTTCTGTTATTAGCTCTCAAGTGAGTATTTACTACTTTGACAAACTTGGCTTCCTTAATTGCTGGGACTGTCCATTTGAAAAATTGCTCTACACTACTTGGAGTTTCAAAAATAGAACCAGTTTGACCTTCCCACAGTGCCTTCATTATTTTAAACTCTGATTTCTCAACACTGTCATTTCTAGCCCTCTTTCTCATCACAACAACTTATTGGTTTTCCAACCTCAATTTTTCCTCAAGATGTTGAAGCTCTGTTTTCTTTGTCACTTCTTCTTTTCCCTTCTTTGTTCTGCTGGCTGTATGCTTTACTGTAGGTGATGATACATCAACAACTTCTTTAGGGTCTTTAGCTGTCTCAATAGGTTCTTGAACTTCCTTTCCGCCTTCCTTGAGTTTCTTAGCATGCCTAGTTATAGGCTTCCTTGCTTCAAAGATGAATGCTGCATTTTCCCCTTCAAACTCAAGCTTCTTTGCAGACTAAGCCTTTTTTTGTTTATGCTCATCTTCTCCAATGAACTCAACTTGAACAATGGGTGTCTCCTCTATGTCAATAGCATGAAGCATGTCATCTAAATTTTCCTTTATTACTGGGCTGTCCTCTGTAGCTGTAGAAACTATCTTTCCTTTTAATGCCACTACTTGGCTTCTTGTTACTCTTTTGATTTCCTGTTTGCTGACAGCTTGTTTTTGTTTTGCATCTTTGACAATATTTGACCTCTGTTTTGCAGGTGATGGAGTTGGTGTGTCAAGCATTTGTGTCTGCTCTGCCCTTTTCTCAACTTGTTTCCTTGGCTTCAGTTTTAAAAATTCCTTTGGTTTTGAAACTATAGGTTGACTACTCTCTGCTGCTGGTGATGATGGAACTCATTTAGTTTTAGGGCTTCTAGCAGGAGTTAGGGTTTCTAACTCAAAACCATTTATAAAAAAAAAAGATGACCAATCCCTGCCTATCTTCTGAAGTTCATTTAAAATCAATAACTTCATTAAACCATGATGAAACAAGGATGTTTCACTACTTTTAGATTTTTCTTGTACTTTATCAGCCATTTTTTCAAGACTCCTGTGCAGATAAAAAGGAAAATCGAGTGAAATCTTACCAGTGAAATGCAGAAGCAACTTGAAATGATATGTGTAAACTTTATGATATCTGTGAAAAATTATCTTTTTTACCTGTATCCTAAGGTATTCATCACTTCTTATCCCATTTTCCTTTATTCTTTTCATTACCTTTCCATTCCGTCTTTGACTCATATCTATGCTTTGATTGCTCGTAACAATGCTTTAGTTTCAAGATGGCATCCTCCAATAATTTAGGCTCATCAAACTCAATCCTATCTTTCAATTTTATCGGAAACCCACTAATGAACATCTGAATCTTGGCCTTATCCTCCTTGAGGAAAGGCACATACCTCAACAACTCTAGAAATATCTTAGTGTACTGATCATCAGTCATAGATCCCATCTTTAGTTCATAAAAAAAAAATTCCCTGTCATCATAGTATCTCTCTGATAGATACTTCTTCCAGAATAGTCTCTCGAATTCACTCCAATTCAATTCCTCCTCATAAATATCCTTTACATTCTTCACATCTTCCCACCAAATATATGCTTTACCTTTGAGGTTGAATGTAGCTATTCTAGCCTTCATGTTTTTTGAGTAATCATGCAACCTGAAGAAATTCCTCATACCAAGAAACCATGCTTCTACATCCTGTGATTTATTCATTTCCCCATCAAATGTAGGTGGATTTTGTTTCTTAAACTCATCCAGAAAATATCCCTTGTCACTCCTCCTATAAGGATGATAATGATGACGATCATAGTGCCTGTCAGAACCATAACTAGAATAGTACTTGTGCATATCACCTCTCCTATCCGGAGTGTCCAAGGACCTTCCATATATGATCGTGTCATATTTATCTGACCTGTGACCACCATGAGACCTACTACCATATTCCCAATTAGTCCCATCCTTCTGTCCATAACTGATCCGAAGTAGCCCCTATTGTTGCAACTATGGAAAACTCTGAAGGATTACCGCATTAACTTCTACTTGTTTTTCCTGTGCCTGTACAATTATGTCATTATATGATTTACAACTCCTTATTTCTTCCTTCAAACTTATCAATGTGTTTGATAAGTCATAAGAGTTCCCAACACCATGTTGCTCATCTGATTCATAGGGAGAATCTTTTTAGTCTACCATGTTACTAGTCATATTTGATTTCTTCTTGCAAGGCATCTCATGTTAGCTAAAACAAATCACAATAAACCAATGTACCCTAGCATAATTCAGGGAGGATATCTCATCTACAAGATCAATAAATCAACATAATACATGTATAGACATAATCATAATAATATATACACATATAACACATAGATATATCAACACATAAACATCATTTTAATGAGAGTCCAGTCATCAATGCATGACCATATCAACTACACATACCATGACCTCATGCATGAAAACAACAACCATGCCAATGTACACTTGACAACATGTAAGCACTTGAAATGTATAAACAACACATAAACAGTCATATATTCACAAAAACACATTCCAAAACAACCCCATCAACCTTCACATGGAAACATCACTACAACCATGACCAACACCATGCATATGAAACAAGAACATAGAACACAAGCATAAGAAACACATATGTCATTGACATGACTGCATGACCAACACACCGTCCATCCAGTATGAGGGGTGAAACATCCTCTGATAACACTTTGTAACACCCTCCTCCCACATCTACCCAAATATACCAACCAACTGGGGTAAACATGTAACAAATAGTTAATATGATCTGATTCAACCTCCTAGGTTACCTTAAGGAAGTGGAAATGACACCACACAACAACACAAACCTTCTGCACATGCTGCATGACACCCATGAGCCATCCCAACCTACCAGGAGGTTAGCCTCTGAACCAACCTCACCTTTAATTCATGCATCAATATCCAGTTTCTCCCTTGACATGGTAAAGAGTGCGACTAGAAGCCTCCAGTCACATGCACAACATGGGTATGCATGCGACTAGGGACTTTTCCTAGTATTTATGAGCATGCAACCCCAATTTATGTGCCATTTTCTTAGGCCCAGTATTCAGGTCGCTGCCCATAACTCCATGACACTTTCAGAACTGAAAGATAACTATGAAATAACAATGTAAATGCAAACACTTGAACAAGGACTTGAATGGACCCCTACTGGCCATGATAGACGTTTTTTCAAACATGTCACAAATATGTAATCTACAGGTTTCAACAATAGATCTCAGCTTAGGGATCTCATACTTATCTCAGAATCACTAAGAAACATTGTTGCCTCATCACATTAATTTAATTATCTATTTGGTAATAGATACATTGTTCATTCATTTACAAATCAAAACATAATGATATACATACATCATTACTAACATAGAACACATTCATAACCAACAAATAAACAACAAAAATGGCAAACATAGAACAACCGTATAAGCAACATAATAACAAGAATATTTACCCATCAATACAAGAGGAAAAGAGCTCTTATTTCCATAAGAAAAATGCAACCAAGTCTGAGACTTCCACATTCCACCTGACCATAGACATGACTGAGCCAAATATCTCTTCAGCCAGTCAGCCTCGTGACATATTCCAAGCATGAATGTGGGATCTCATAAAACACATCAATCAAAACCAAACCAGGGGTTCCAGAGGCCAAACCACCTCAACCCTCAACCAATGATTCTACCTTATAGTTGGACATCACTAACCGTCACCAGATTTGTCTCTACCCAAGTTTTCCAGGGCTCTAGAGAATTTTTTCCAACCAAGGCTTCCAGGACTAATAACTCAACCCACATCTACCGTTAGGCTTCCAGAGTGTTTTTTCAACCAGGGATTACATGACTAGTAACTCAAACCACCAAGGGCTTCCAAAGCATTTTTCCAACCAAGGCTTCTAGGACTAGTAACTCAACCCAAGTTGTTACAGGGCTTCCAGAGCGTTTATCCAACTAGAGCTTCCAGGAACTGATAACTCAACCCACAACCAAAGGCACATGATAACCAACCAGAAAAAACAAACAATGAAATGAACCCACAAAACCATGGATATCTAGGAAAAGGCAAGGCTAATCCACTGTTAATCCATACAATCCTCCATTCCAATAAGAAATCATGACCAAGAAACCACATGCATATGCCATGCATGCCAAAACTAGTGAGGAAACCATACATGCAACTCAGTACCTACAAACAAAACCCATTGTAGATGTTGATCCTGATGTCCTCTTGCGCCTTCCTACTCTTCCTTTTCATTCTTTCTCAAAATATCCAAGTATGCCACACTCTCCAAGAGTTCTCCAAGAAACTCTAAGTGTCGAAGAGTATGAGAGAGAGAGAGAGAGAAACAAGAGCTCCAAAACTGAACTGAAAAAAGTCTGTGAATAATCCTCAGAAGTATTTTTATTAATGAGGTCTCTAATTTCTTCAATTTTCCATTATTTTCTTTCATTTTCCTCCTTATATGCAACCTGTGGCCTTTCACCTCCCTTCTCTCCTATTTTCCATTGTTTTCATAAATAAATTCCAATAAATTCCACTTTTCCTTTCCAAATCCTTAGACATTGTCTTTTCCAATTTCCATAGTCGTAATAAACCATATGAAAACTGACACTAGATGTTTTTCCCAACATTCAACTTGGAATATGTGTCCCATGACCTTCATTATTATTTTACCTTTATTAACTTTTATTACATGGAATTTTCACTAGGGATGTTACAATCATAATCGTTACTTGAAACCTAGTACTTGTCAAACAAAGGAGCATTTACTTATTAGAGTGAAGAAGCATCCTCACGAAATTCGGTGGCAGAGGCTTCCAAAAATTTAGCCTTGGCTTCCATACTGACAATCCATTCCTTATGTCTATTTTGTATCCACATCTAATTAACAATGGATCTGAAGGAGACATTAGTAATCTTCGATGATATAAATTCACCATGAAGTTGAGAAACTAGTACACCATTTTTCTCATCATGTTTTTGGATCATCACTTCTTCCCACCTCTAACCCAAAATCCCCATAGTTTTACGATACTAGGTTTTTACACAATGAGATAAGTATCAGTAGGCTTTAAAAAAATTAATATTCTAGTCAAAAAATCATAAAGAAGCCAAGGGGTTCAACCATTTTAAGACCCATACTCTAGTAAAAAAGTCATAAAGCAACCAAGAGGTTCCACCATTTTAATACCCAAATCAAATTATAAATTATTGATTGCATAATCATTCAGAACATTACGGTGTATCATAAAGGAGCACAAAAACATACGCCCCAAATAAAAATAGAAATAATTCATTGAAGAATCACTCAAAACTTCAATTGTATCAAGAAAGAGCCAAATAAATAGCCCACTTCAAACAACATTTCACCAAAAACATTGAAAATTGAGTGAGTTATTCCAAGCTTTTGAAGTTGTGAAAATGGTGTCAATAGATAGGTTTTAGCAATTATGAAATACTTGAAAATGTTACTAGTAGAATTACCATATATTATCTATACTACTAAAAAGTATACTTAGAGGTGAACCTTCAAAAATGACAATGAAAAAGAAGCTATCTATACTACTAAAAATAGACTTAGAGGTGAACTTTCAAAAATGACAATGAAAAAGAAGATTCTATGAGAAAGTTAAGGCCTTTTCAATTTTCCTTTCCAATTCTGCTCTGCAACATACATACTCAACGATGAAAAATAAATGTTTCCAAAATGTAAATTTCCCAATAAAAACTGTCAAAATTTGAAATTGTCATAAACAAAATATTTCTCATACCCTCTCTTGTTTCGAGATTCTCAGACCCTCACCAACTTTTTTAGGTACCCCGATCATAAATGTTTGGCCCTATATATACCCTCTCAGGTTCCGAGCACATATTCTTCAACCTCCCATCAAGCCAGACCCCATAAAGACAATCACAACATTTTTCACTACCTTCAGAGAGGGTCACCAAGAGACCGATTGATACTCGTACATATCTAGACTCTAGATCAGTGAGGATATGCGGGGCCTCACCCTGCTACATGAGATATCAACAAAAAATCTATCTCATATTAGTTCCTAGGAGAGAGGCTAGGTCTTCCAGACCTTAGCAATGTGAAAACTCCCCTAGGCATTGATTTAGTGGACAACCTGCACTTTCCACTAGCTCTTCATCTAGAAAAAAAAATTGTTGAGTTTCCTTCAATGTTATTCATTCAAACTCAAATGTTAGGAGAGATGGTTCTAACTCTCAGACCCATTAGCTCCTGGATCTTCTCTGCTGGGGAATTTCATGCATTGTATATTTTATTTCCATGCACTGTATCTTTTATACTTCATGCATTGTATCTTTTATATTCATGCATCGTATCTTTTATAGGATATTATTTGGTTCTACCACATTGTATGGACATCATTGTACTCAACAGTCCCTTTGACCTACTTTGTGCTCAATAGTTGGACTTAATAAACTTATCTTATCTTATCTATAACCATCCAAAACAACAATTTCCAAAAATTGTTATTAGTTCTCATCACTGTCCTGATAACGAGCCACATTTTCTAGGCAGAAAGATAAAATAAAAACATAATGTGATGAACCTTGAAATATTACATTAAAAATTAGAAATTATTAAACACTAGATTTTTAAAAACAGTTACTTCCGAAAATACAAAATCAAAAATGGTAATTATCGAAAATAAAAATTTCTAGATAATTGTTTTTCAATGGAAATTTCGATAAATTTTAACTGCAACAAATTTTAAATTCCTTAAACTAAAACTTCATAGAAACGGAAACTCCCAAAAAAATTTCCGAAATGGCCACTGTCAAAAACAAAAACTTCAAGGCAGGGTATTTCCAAAAATAATAATATTGTTTGAATTCAAATGACCGCTTTTTCCTATTTCCTTTTTGGTGGTTTTTCGGACTGTCTAGTGGTATCTGGAGGCCGGAAGTGGTTTTTCTTTCTCGAGGGTGCTCGAGTATTTTCCAATAGTATTTTGGTTTTCCCACGATTTTCTTTGTCATTTCCAACCAAGCCTTGATGTTTGATCTTTATCCAAGGCTGGAAGAGTTAATTGAGGTCACATTTGTCATGGAGAAAGAAGTGAGATGATGGGAGGGTCGCCAAGCAATAGCCACTGTGAATGTCCGTGAAGGAGGAAGGATTTCTCCCATCGAGATTGATTTCGTGGGGGATTGGTCGGGGACATATGGGAATATTTTGCCTGGTGTGAAGGATAGAGGTAGGAGAAAAAAATTGATTAAAGCTAAAAGTCACATACAAAGCCTTATTATGGGGGTGGATGTATCATGGGATAGGGTGGAAGGCCTGTAACATAGGGCAATTGTAGATCATTAGGAGTTTTCTCAAATGGCAGGAGTGTAAATGAAGGGATGGGTTGAAACGAGTTGGTCCCCTATCCTTCATTACACATCGAAGGTAAGTTTGTTAATGGATGGTCATGTTTTAATTTTTTGAAAACAAAAGACTCTAACAACATTGCCTCCATCTCATCGGTCTGAGATCACAACTTATTTTCACTTCAGTGGTGGACTGTGGGTTTTGATCCCCTCAAGGAATTGTCGAAGCACAAAATAATTTGGGTGAAACTCCTTAGGCTTCTGTTGCAACTACGGTAAAAGCAAGCTATTAAGGAGATAACTAATAACATTGGAAAAAAAATGTCCCTAGAGGAAGGGAGCCTAGGGAATCTATACAAAAGTATCGTGTGGGTTCTAGTAGAATTAGATTTCACAAGAGGGTTACCAGGTAAATTAGACATATTTTGGGGGCCTTTTTCATTCTGGAAACACATCGATTATTGGGGTATTCCATTTCGATGTTTGGTTTTTCATGTGATGGGTACCCTGATTGCAAAATGTCCTAAGAGGTTCGAGGGGGGTCGTCTGTTTGTGGAGCGGAACGTGGCTTGTGATAATAGTAACAATGAAAGGTCCCATATTAACATGAGATGCCTTTTTTTCCCCTCCAGGAATAAGGAATCAGGTTATCATTGTTGTGCTCCTTCTTCTATATTCAAAGTTCCTTCTGCCTATGATTACGATGTGCACAATTTACACTCATCTAAGGCTATATTTCGTAAGGATTTTAATCTCCCTACCAAGAGTTTTAATTTGGTCACCCAAGGAGAATCATCAGGGAAGCTCATTATAGTTTCAAATTCCCCCTCTTCACATCTAGGCTTTCTTGTATTGGGCCCTATTCATAATTATCCTTCCTTTTTTTTCAGAGTAGTGGTAGAAAGGTAGCTTCTTCTCCATATTTCAAGGTTATCTAGTCATTGCATATTAGATTTGGGTCATTTCAGGGGAAGTCTTCCTCACTGCTCTCTATGGATATGGAGCTGGGGCTCCTATCCCATAATGAGTTTGTGGCCATGGAGAATATTATGATTAAAAAATTGTTCTTTCTTGATGTCGACGTAGTTGTGATCCTTGAGTCGAAAAAAAATATCATTGTCTTAGATCTAACAAGAATAAAGGTGTTAAATACAAGAAAGTGCCTGATTTTTCTTTGGTTTCCTCTGACCTTCAATCTTCTTTTCAGGAGGCCATGGAGGAGGTCCATCCTTCTCCAATTGACACTTTCTTTCCTACTGGTGTCTTGGAAGCTTATGATGTTTTTTCTTTGTGGGTCCTTAGAGCATAAAAACTCGTTGATGTCCCACCCTTATGATTGTTATGTAAATCAAAGTAAGGGGTCTACTATTGGCTCCAAAAATAATAATATTCCAAAGTATTATCAATTTGAAGAAGCAGTTGTTCTTTTTAAAGAGACAATGGTCGATAAGGAGAAATATAGGGACCTATTATAAAAAATATTTCCAAATTGGGATGTTTGTGCAATTAGCACAGTTGGACACTCGGGAGGCCTGGCAGCAACGTCAGATCCAAAAAACATTTCTCGCCATGCTTTCAACACCTTTGCAAGGATTATTTTAACTAGTTATATTCAAGGTTCAAGCCATCGTATGTGCATTCTTAATACTTGCTCTCCTTAATTTGATAGGAAATATTTCTAGGACCGCATTGAATTCAGTCGTCTAATAGAATTGCATTCTTTAATTTTGACAAGAGACTTAAACTTTATGATAGATGTAGGTAGGGTGTGGGGTTATAAGGGAAAAGTAGACAAGCTTAAAGCATATTTCAAATAATTATTTGCTTGAGGATTTCATTCCATTCCCGTTAAGACTGACTTGGAGGAACGAGCAATTTGGAAAGGAGGGCATTTCCAAATATAAAAACTTGGATTCATTTCCTCTAATATATCTGACCATGATATGATATTATTTGAATGGTTTGGAGAAAGTTAATATAAATAATATACTTTCAAATTTAATCACTCTTGGATTCAAGAGAGGTATTTTGTTGAACAGGTTTAGGTCATGTGGCTTAAGCCAATTCTTGTCCCTATGTTGTCTTCTATGGATATTGTCAACTATAAATTGAAAAATTAAAGGAAGAGATTAAAAAAATGGGAACAGAGGAAAAAAGGTACCTTATTAGGGAACTAATTTCCATCAACTTAAAGATCGAATATTTGAATGACCTGACAGACTTGCAATACTTCTCTCACGCAACCCAGAAGGTGATGTTGGTCATAGAGGAAAGGAAGAGTCCTTATGAAGCTACAAGAGGAGGAGTTTTGATTGAAGAGTAGGGTCATTTGGGTAGTAGAAGGGGAAAATAACATGCACTTTTTCCATAACTATGCTTTGAAATGAAAGAAGGTGAATTCTTTTTGGCATATCAGGGATGAAGGGATAAATTTGTTAACAAGGAAAAAGGAAATACAAAAGGAAGTGCTAAGATTCTTTAGTAATTAGTTCAGAGCTAAAAATGGAGTCAACATTACCAATTAGATGGAGTTTGTAAATATTTTTCCTAATATGATGAGTGCAGAGGAAAAAGAACACTTGGGAAGGATGATAATGATGGAGGAGTTGATTGGGGTTCTGAAAGCCTTGTCCAGGGATAAAAGGACAAGACCAGACAACTAGTCGGTCGAGATTTTTCTTCATTTTAAGGATATTATGGGTTCGACCTTTTATAAATGGCTAAGGAGTCTAAACGATGGGGTGTTATTTCAGGCTCAATCAATGAAAATTTGTTTCTTTCATTCCCAAAAAGCCTAATCCATCCGCTTTTTCAGACTACAGGCGTATATCATTATGCAATATTATTTATAAGATGGTGTTTAAAATTAAAGATAACAGAATCAAGCAAACACTGTTTATTCATATAACGTTGGAGAAATTTGGTTCTATTAGAAAACATGAATATTCAAGACAATGTGGCCATCTCTCAACGGTGCATTTACTCAATCAAATCTCACCAAATGGACATATGCCTTATGAGGACTGATTTGATTAAAGATTACGATAGTGTGGATTGGGAATTACTAAGGTTGATTCTGCATAAGATGGGGTTTGGGCATAGGATAGTAAACTAGATCATGGCATGTATTTCCTTACGGAATTTTGCTGTTATTATCAATAGACTTCCAGGATATTTTTTTTCATTATTTCTAGAGGCCTTTGATAGGGTTGTGTGCTATCACCGCTTCTCTTTCTTCTATTCATTGATGGTCTAAGTATAGGGATCAAAGAAGCTCAATATCTAGGTATTATATTATATTTCAAGGTGAAAAGGTACACTAAAATATCACATCTTATGTTTGTAGATGACGTTATTTTCATAGGGGAGGCCAACATTTTTGAATGGATAGCTTTCCACCAAATTCTTTCTAGATTTGGTGACACTTTGAGTTTTATTATGAACAAAGCTAAATCAAAACTTATCTCAAATAAGAAGGAAGAGGAGGTGGAAACAGAGATAGCTAGCACTTTCAAGGAGAACCTGATATTGTTGAATGGAGTCTTTAGATATATGGGTTTCCTTTTGAAACCAAACAATTATGAGAACTAGGATTGGGACTGGCTCATAAGGAAACTTGAGAAAAATATGACTCTTTGGGAGCATAAGTGGTTGTCCCTGGGAGGTGGGTTTTTCATGATTAAATATATTCTACAGAGCATTTTAGTCTATCACATGCACCTTTTAAAACTGCCAAAACAAATCATTAAAAGGATTGACTCGATTGTAGCTAAGTTTCTTTAGGTAGGTATAGGAAAAGCAAAGAAAATTCATTTAGTACGTCTAAAATTGATATCTCAGAGTTAGGAACATGGGGGATAAGGTATTAGGTACATCGAATGCTTTAACATGACTTTACGAGTAAAAATTTTATGGAGAGTTTTAAAAGGTGAAGGTATTTGGTAGTATATTGTCAAAGAAAAGTACTTAAAAATCTTTAGCTTGAGTATTGGATTAAAGCAGGGGCTCCCCAAAACAAGGAGGCTTATTATATTTGGAGGAGCATGATGAATTTTAAACATTGTTTATTGGGGAATTTGAGATGAGAGGTCGGCAAGGGTAGTAGGACAGAAATTGGGTTGGATGCCATTAAAGGAATGTATAATTTTCATTCATTTTTTTTCTTATCATTATCAATTTGCATAATAAGGGTCTTTATTTTCTTAATCAAATATGTGTTGATCAACGGTCCTTTATTTTTACACAAATTTTGCTTCATTTTAGTGATATTTGCCTCCTAGATCTAACGAAAAAGTGGGAAATGTACAAAACAAGGCACAACCATGATGGAATTTCATTTTCAGAGAAAGAAGATAAAATGTCTTGGGGAGGTTGTGAGTATGAAGGACAAATCTTGGTCAAAGAAATTTATTCACATATCACACATCGGCGTAGTATGTCGATCAATGTTTCTTGGTTAATGAAGCCCTCGAGATGGGCAGTTCCATTGAAATTGAAATGCTTCATATGGTTGGTGGTTCACAACCGGATCCTAACATGGACAAATATTATCATAAGGGGTTTCAAGGCCTCTCAACAGTGGATTGAGGAACAAAAAGCTTTTTCTTCGTTACTATTCTACATATTTTGAGGAATTTGGAGAAGTAGGAATGCCAAAATTGTTGAACACATTGTCCCTAATGTTAAAAGTACAAGCTTGAAGTCCACTACTTATTTTTTGGAGGTTGGGCCATGGAAGGCGAAGCTACACACGAGACAATGTTAGTTTAGGGAAAATGGTTAATATTCGCATATGGGCTACTTTGACACGGCATCCTCTAAAGGGGTATGCAGATGTGGGGCGTATGTTGTTCTGGATCCAAGACCTTTCTACCAATTTAGTTTGTTGGCTGAGGAAGGCTCTAAAAATACATAATAACTCATAGCACTATGGGGAGTGTTTCTTTGTGCAAGTTAGTTGGCCTTCGAGGATTTGGAAGTTTTTGGAGACTCAATAGTGATTATTAATTGGGTGCAGGAAAAATATAAATTTGGGACGCCTTCTCTAACATTTTCGATGCAGTGCATTAGATCTTTGAACTCAACTTTCCAGAGTATGTATTTATCTCATATATATAGAAAGTAGAACTAGGTGGTTGATATCCTCTCTAACTGTGGGCGTAGTGCTCCACCAGGAAAGATCACATTATTAGCTTTCATCAATGGTACCTTCTTTAGATAAGGGAGCCTCAAAATCTAACGGAAAAAATAAGAAAGGATGGTTTGATGTGTTTTTTGTTATTTTTGACAATGTAATTGTAGAAATATAACAATGTGATTCAATTTGATCTTGTAATGTACTTAAAAAAAATATTGAATCCTTCTACAATTTGTGGAAACAAAACACGATCGCACAATCACATAACAAGTAAGAGAAAGAAATAATCAATCACACAACAAAATTTGTATCTGGGGAAATAAACTGCTCAAAACCCCACTATCTGTATATTGCATATGGTCAAGATCATGAAAAAACACAATGCTCTTTCTCGTAGTGAGAAACTCCTACACTCTATTGACGGTATCACTTTGATATAGGAAAAATCGGTCGAATACTTAACCAATTCTCATCCTATTTATGCCCAACATTTCTTACACATTATTGGGCTAATTAAGACCTTATGAATTAGGAAAATCCAAATTAATGATTGCACAATCCTTCCTAGGCTTTCTAGTGATCTCTTGCATGACCTGTACAATTTTCTAATAGTACAACTGATAGTTATCTTCCCTTTAACCCCAATCCTAACTAGGCCTGCCTTATAACTGACACGTGAAAACTATTTATAGTGAATTATCAGTTAATTCATTGATCACTCATTGTGAATTAAATCAGATTTATTTCAATGGACTTATATCTAGCTCATCTCTTAGTTAGAACTAGTTAAACTGATTTTAAATCAATTAATTGAGTTAACTAATTACAACTCACAAATAACTATAACTGGACCCCCTATAATCATGGGAGAACTCTACATGCCTTATATATGGGCCTCAACTAGAATTTCCTAAGCTAACTCAGTCATTCTGACTTAATTAACTAATATAAGTTTTCATGTGATGGAATTACAATTTCTCTTCCAATCTAATTATGGAAAAATTAAATCAGAAGCCCCATGGGTGCCATTTATTGTTGCCATTTCAACACTCCCTCTCAAAAATAAAGGGATTATCTGCTACCCCAATCTTGTCTATGTGGAATTTGAATTTTCTTCTTGCCAGTGCCTTCGTCAAGATGTTTGCATCCTACTCCTCCGTGGGAATGTACTCTAATGACATAATGCGCCTCTACACAAAATATTTGATATGGCGATACCAGATATCAATATGCTTGGACCTGTCATGAAAAATGGGATTAACTAAGAGTTTGATGCAGCTCTGGTTATCACAATGTATCACCTTTGGATCCATCTGTCGACCAACAAAACCAACAAGTATCTTTCTCATCCATATGGCCTCACATGTTTCATGATTGTCCGCCATGTACTCTGCCTCTGATGAACTGAGTGTAACTGATCTCTATTTCCTATCGTACCAAGAAAATGGTGTTTATCCTATGTTGAAGATGCCCCCTGATGTGCTCTTTTTTTCAGATAGACTCCCTGTGAAATATGCATTGGTGAAGCCTTGAATCTTCACTCCCACTATCCGTCTGTTCCATAATATATACTTTGTAGTGCCTCTGAGGTATCTCAAAACATGATTCCATGCCTTCTGAAATAACTTGGTAGGCTTAACCATAGCTTTACTAAGTTGGTTAACTGTGTAGCATATGTATAGTCATGTTTTCATCAAATGCATGAGTGAACCCACAAGCTACCTGTAAACAGTAGCATTCACTGCTTCACCTGAAGTAGCATCCTCCTTCCTCAAGTTTCTGACTAGAGGATTCTCCATGGATTTGCTTCCCTCCATGTGGAACTTCCTTAGAATCTCATTGGCATAATTACCCTAACATACAAATATGCCCCCATCTATTTTCCATATTTCCAATCCTAGGAAATAGTGCAAGAGCCCCATGTCCTTCATCTCAAATTATCTTGCAAGATCCTATTTGCAAGACTTGATGAGTTTCTCATCACTTGTCAGTATCAGATCATCGACATAAAGTAAAATAATAAAAATCTTACTATCAACCACAATGATATAGGTTCAAATCTGCTTCACTCTTGGTGAATCCTAACATGGTGAAATAGTTGTCAATCCTGGTGTACCAAGCACGAGGTTCTTGCTTCAGCCCATACAGTTTTCTCTTGAGTCTGCACACATGTGACTCCCTGTCTAAGGTCTCAAAACCTTATGGATGCTCATTGTACACTTCTTCCTCAATAAATCCATTGAGAAAGGTTGTCTTTACATCCATCTAATGTATTTTTCATCCCATCTACGTTGAGAGTAAAATGATGGATCTAATATATGAGTACCTTGCGACTGGTGCAAAAGTCTCATCATAGTCAATCCCCTCCACCTGAGAGAACCCTATGGCTGCAAATATGGCCTTGTGATTCTCCACACTCCTATTTGATGCCTGCTTCACATTTTAGACCCACCTGGATCTTACAACTTACTTCCCCACTGATCTTGGGACAACTTCCCATGCACTGTTTCTGATAATGGAGTCATACTCCTCAACCATGGAATTAACCCACGTTGGTTGTTGCACTGTTTCCTCAAAAGAGGATGGTTCTATCTCAATACCTTCGCTCATAAGATCCATGTATTCAGTGTATCACTCTGGGTACCTTCTCTTTCTGCGGTGTGATGTGGGTGCTCCCACATTCTCTCTCATATATAGCAGCAATCTGACATCCTCTCTAGTGCGCTTCCTTCCATCTCTGGTGGATGTCTCTGCATGAATATTTTATACCACTCTATCTTCCTCTGCTTGTGGTTGCTCCACATCCTAAGGCTCATCCTTTGGAGCCAAGAGCTCCTCAACTACATGCAACTCAAGCTCCCTCTCAAGGGACAATCTAATGGATTTCTCTTCATCGAATTTCACATCTCTTATGACCACTGCCATCTTATGTGATGAAAAGTACACCCGATAGTTGTGAGGTGTATCATTGTACCCCACAAATATCCCCAAATATTTTATTGGCTCTAGCTTCTTCCTGACATCTTTGGTTACATGGAAATAAACAGATGAACCAAAAATTTTAAAATACGACATATCAGGTTTTTTACTTGAAAAAACATCCTCTGGTGTACTCATCCCAAGTATTCGATGAGGACTTATGTTCTGAACAAATATTTTTGTATTGCATGCTTCTGCCCACTGATGCAATGGTAGGCCCTGATCATGCAACATAGCTCGTGTGTCTCCCACAATTGTTCTATATTTCCTTTTGCAACCACATTATGTTGTGGGTTATGAGGTGCTATAAATTCTCTTCAAATTCCTTCTGAGGCACATAATTTATTGAATTCATTAGAGATATATTCTCAACCATTATCGCTTATCAGATCCTTCACCTTCTTCCTGGTATATTTCTCGACAAGTGCCTTGAACTCACAAAACTTGGAGAACATCTGATCTTTCTTCTACATGAAGAAAATCCAACACTTTCTTGAAAAATCATGAAAAAAAATCACATAATACTTGTGCTTTGTTGTGGAAATTGTTAAGAACAGTCCACACACATCTGAGTGAACACTCTCAAGGATCGTCATTTATCGGCTTTCCTTACTGTGAAACATGGCCTAGGTATACTTGCCTAATGTACACCCTTTGCATGTATCTCTCTGCACAAGCGCACCCTTTGTAAGTCTTGTAGAAATCTGTTGC
This sequence comes from Pinus albicaulis, assembly GCA_034641835.2. NCBI lineage: Eukaryota > Viridiplantae > Streptophyta > Pinopsida > Pinales > Pinaceae > Pinus > Pinus albicaulis. The sequence continues at coordinate 886,860,794 of CM076577.1, forward strand.
ATGATCTTCAAGGCGCCATAGTGTAGATGGCCCAATCTCCTATGACACAACTCATTGATGTCTTGTCTCTCCACCTTCTCTACTTGAATGGTCAATCCAACACAATTTTATACATCCGATTTGTATAGGTTCTTTACGCAAACCCCAATATTTTTCACTTGTCTCGTGGCTTTGTGATGAAGGAACGCCTTTCCTTCATTGAATATAACATCATAGCCATGATCTTCCAACATAGCAACAGAAACCATATTCTTCTTTAAAATAGGAACATACATGACACCTTTTAATGTTAGTGGATTACCTTAATCTCTCTCGAAAGTAACTATACCAATATTGGTAGCATTATACCTCCCGTCGTCACCCATCTCGATGTGCATATGGAGATCCTTCTCCTCCAATCTACTAAATAATTATTTTTTTCTGGTCATATTGAACGAAGCTCCACTATCCAAGTACCACACATGACCCATCACCGATGACACCATGCATGCGATGAGGGTGAAGTATGACTCAAACTATGAAGCCAATGCTTCACCTACTACTACTCCCGAGGCCTTCTTGTTGTTCTTTTGTGGAAAATTTGTGGCATAGTGTCCATGCTCATGACAGTTGAAACATTTTACCTTTGAAAAGTATGGCTTCTTTCCTGCCTTGCTGGACTCAGATTTGGAATGGGACGCCTTCCCTTTTCATTTCTTCACCTTTCCAGCCAAGGCGTGATTCTCCTCATCATCGTTCTTTGATGAGGATCCATCTCTGGTGCTTCGTTGAATTTATTCTTGCACCAAGTTGGACCACAATCGTTCCCATTCTGGTAGCTTCTTCCTCCCATTCACAGAGTCCTAATAACTATGCCATCTCTTGGGAAGGCCTAGAATATCTAGGATCACCAAATAATCATTGCAACAGTCACCCAAACACTTCCAAGCTCATCTTGACATTCAATTAACTTCTTCAGGTATTTTTGGATCGTGTCACCCTTCTCCATCTTGATCTTCCTGAGCTTGTCTTTCAGTGCCAGCTTCCTGTGGTCGCTATTATTTTGAAACAGTTCTTTCAAGGCCTTCCACATTGCATATGGAGTCGCCTTTCCATGGAGACTCGAGACAACATGATCTCGAACTCCTTCTAACAATATCCTTCTTTCCCTTGCTACATTCTTCTTCCATGCATCAAGTTGTTGAGAATCTGTTGCAGCGGGTTGAGGAATATCACTGTCAATGAATGCCTTCAATCAATTTTCCTCTAACACTTCCTCCATCCTGTCCTTCCATGCTATGTAATTCCTATTTCCCTCGAGTGCATATTCGAGTCTCAAGCCATTGAAATACATCTTGCTTTGTTGTTGGTCGTGAAGAAAAAATATGAAAATTCGATATACCTGTTCAAAACAAACTCAAACTATTCTATTCTATTGTGATTCCTGGCACTATGATACCATGTAGAAAATATAACAATGAGATTCAATCTAATCTTTTAATGTACTAAAACAAAACACTAAATCCTTCTACAATTTGCAGAAACAAAACACGATCGCACAATCACATAACAAGTAAGAGAAATAAATAATCAATCGCACAACACAAGATCTATATGGGGAAAGCAACTGCTCAAGACCCCTCTATTTGTATATTTCATAGGTCAAGATCATGAAACAATATAATGCTCTTTCCCATACTGATAAACTCATGCATTATGCTGACTGTGTCACTCTGATCTAGGAAAAATCTGTCCAATATTTAACCAATTCTCAGCCTTTGTCTGCCCAGCATTGCTTATGCATTCTTGGGCTAATTGAGCCCATATTAATTATGAAAATACCAATTAATGATTTTGCAATCCTTCCCAGGCTTTCTAGTGACCTCATGCATGACATGTACAATTTTCTAATATTACAATTGTTAGTCATCTTCCCTCTAACCCCAATCCCAACTGGGCCTTCCTTAGAACTGACATGAAACAATTATTTATAGCGAATTATTAGTTAACTAATTGATCATTCATTGTGAATTAAATAATATTTAATTCATTGGACCTATCTCTAGCTCATCTCTTAGTTAAAACTAGTTAAACTGATTTTAACTCAATTAATTGAGTTAAATAATTACAACTCACAAATAATTGTAACTAGACCTCATAAAATCATGGGATAAATCTACATGCCTCCTCTTTGGACCTCAACTCAAATTTCCTAATCTAACTCAGTTATTCTGACTTAGTTGAATAATACAAGTGGTCATGTGGTGGAATTACAATTTCTCTTCCAATTTAATTAAGGGAAAATTAAATCAGAAGCCCCATGGGTGCCATTTCAACAGTAATGTTTTAAATAGTATAAACATTTTTAACGACATTTAGCTTAGTAAAAAAATGAATGAAAAAATTATAGAATATTGTATTGGATAAATAAGAGCTACTCGTCAATTATTCACTACAGACCGAAGGTTAGCATCCTACTCAATGGATGGTTCGACTTTCATTCCCTGCAGAGGAGGATGTAGAGAAGATTATCTCTTATCCTGAGGTGCAAGGTCATGGTTTCCTCCCGCTCTAGTGGTGGAATGTGGGCTTTGAACCCATAAAGGAGTTCCCCAAGAAAAAAATTATTTGGGAAAATCTTCCCAGGCTCCCATTGGAGTTTTGGTCCAAAAAATCCATTATGGAAATTGCCAGTAAAATTGACAATTTTTACTATGTGGACAAAGGCTTCCCGGGGCTCTTGCACAAACGGGTGGCCTGGTTTCTTGTTGAATTTGATTTCTCAGGTGATTTTCCAGAGGCTTTGGATATTTATTGGGGGCCTTTCTCTATCCCACAATAGATATCCTATTATGGAGTACCTTTTAGGTGTTTATGTTGTTATGATATGGGTTATCTCATCGTTGAATGTCCAAAAAGGTTTGGGGGTGATCATATCTAGATGGTTGGAGATGCATCTAATGTGGGGCGAGTTTCAGAATTTCATGAGGCTAAGAAGAGAACGGTTTCATATTAGATCCCTTTGTTTTCAATTATAAAGGAGACTATGTCTAAGCCATCAAGTTCAAATTATTTTCCTCCTTTGGTGCTCAGTCGAGGAGGGCCTAGGGGCCAATCTCTTCTAGGATCCAATGATTTTTTTATTGTTGAGGATTTTCCCGTATCTAGTCCATGAAGGGAATATCCTATTACATTCCATCAACCTTGAGAAATTAAAGTTGATAAGTCATCAAAGCTAAGGAATTCCATGTCCACACCCTTATACTTTGGGTCTCCTCTAGGAAAAGCATCCTCTCCTCCATTCAAATATTTTGAACTAGGTATGTTGGCTCATGAGGGGTCTTTGGGGCTCGAACCCCTGTCTATAAAGAATTATTTTAAGAGAAAGATGAGATCACCAACACTAAAGCAAGGAAGAAAGAAGTGTCTAGGAAGAAAAAAGGAATTAAATACAAGAAAATCTCTTTTGTGGCAGGGGTAATATGAGATCTCAATACTAGTTTTCACAAACTATGGAGGAGGCATGTTACCCTCCTTTTGATCCCTATATATCCAATAAAATAAATGATTCATTCATATCTCTTGTATCATGGGTCCTTAGAGGGAATACACCCACTCATCTTCTGACATAATGAAAATTATGTCTATCAATGTGAGGGGTCTGAGATCGACGCACAAAATAAGATCTCTACAAAACATCATCTTCTTACAAAAACCCTATATTATTTTATTACAAGAAACAATGGTAGAAAAAGTTAAATCAAGACATTTACTAATTAAAATATTCCCTGCATGGCATGTTTGTGCAGTTTATGCTTCAGGTCTCTCTGGGGGATTTCCATCCATGTGGGATCCCCTCCATTTCTCCTTCAAAGCTTATAAAACATTTACAAGGATTATCTTATTCAGCTATTTGAGGTGCTTTTGTCACCATTTGAGAATCCTTAATATATAAGCTCCATATTCTAATAAAAAATATTTTGGGACCATATTGGTTCTTGTAGCATCTTGGATTTACATTCGCTCATATTAGCTAGTAATATGAACTTGACAATGGAAGTGGGGGAGGTCTAAGGACAAAAAGAAAAAGTGGATCCACTTGTTGGTTATTTTAAGGACCCATTTGCTCACAAATTTCTTATGGATATAGTCCCTTTTCCCATAGTTCCGACATGGAGGAACAAACAGTCAGATGCTGAGGGTATTGTCAAAAGGCTAGAAATATTTCTTGTTCACTCTGTTTTATCCGATAGACTTAAACATCTCCTGTCATGGACCTATTTCTCTAACATATCCAATCACAATGTTATATTTCTTGAATGGACATGGGAAAAAAATTACATATGCTTATCCTTTTAATTTCAATCATTCATTGATGCAAAAGGAGGCCTTTATCGACCTGGTCAAATCCTCGTGACACTTTCCTCTCGAGACAATCTTGATATCCAAAATGGAGGTGATATCACATAAGTTGTGAATATTAAAGGCTTAGGTAACTTCATGGGTTAGAAATCGGAAAAAAGAGTTATCTAAAGTGCTAATAGACATTAATAAGGAGGTTGTTGCTTTTAATGACCCATCTAGATCAGAATTTTTTGCAGCCTCTACTAAGAAGGCACTCTTGGATCTAGCGATTAGGAAAAATAAGATATTGAAATTTCAATAGAACGAATGGAGGTTGAAGAGCGGGGTGGCCTGGGTGGCGGAGGGGAAAATAACACACATTAATTTCATAACCTAGCCTTAAAAAGGAAAAATATAAACACTATTTGGCACATCATATATGGGGAGAACATGGTCCTCACAAAGCAGAAGTATATTGAACAAGAGGTTGTTCGTTTCTTTAGAAAACAGTTCAAGGCAGTAGAGGGATCAAATATTTCCTATCCGATGGATTTTTCCAACCTCTTTCCTAGAATGGTGAGTGCGGAGAAAATTGATCTGTTGTACATGCCGATCACAATGGAAGAGATACAGGGGATGTTGAAAAAAAATCCCCGGCCCAGATGTTTGGCTGATTGAATTTTTCCTCCACTTCATTGAGCTCATGGGCATGAACCTCCTGGGATTGGCTGAAGAATCTTGATGTATTAGTTATATTATAGGTTTTATTAATCCTACTTCTACCACTCTTATTCCTAATAAGTATAATCCTTCTTGCTTCTTGGATTTTATACCAATTTCTTTATGCAATACTATATACAAGATGGTATCTAAATTAATTGCAAATAGAATTAAGAAATTATTGTTTGATCATATCTCGTCAGAATAGTACGGTTTTTAAGCCAAAAAATAGATTCAAGATGTCGTGGCTATCTCCCAAGAGTGTATACACTCGATCAAATCTCGTAGGAAGGTGACATGCCGAATGTGAATTGATCTGGTTAAGGCATATAATAGTGTTGATTGGGAATTCACTCGATCAAATCTCGTAGGAAGGTGACATGCCGAATGCGAATTGATCTAGTTAAGGCATATAATAGTGTTAATTGGGAATTCCTTAGGCTGATTTTACACAAATTTGGATTTGTTCGTAGGCACATTGATTGGAGTATGGCATGCATAACCTTTGAAAACCTAGCTTTCCTCATCAATGGGACCCAAAAATATTTCTTTACGATCACCAGTGGTTTACGTTAGGGTTGTGCATTATCTCCCTCACTTTTCATTTTGGTCATTGGTGGACTGAGTACAGGGATCAACGTTGCTAGGGCGCATAGATCAATTGTTCATTGCAAGGTTTCCCGACATTCTACAATTTCACACGTCATGTTCATAGACGATGTGCTCTTCAGTGGGGAAGCTAATATAGTTGAATGGAGGATATTTCAACAAGTACTTTCAAATTTTGGCATAGCGTCAAGGCTTATCATGAACAAAGAGAAGTATGAACTGAAAACTTACTGTTTGGATGTGAAGGTATCATCAGAGATTGCTAGTCTATTTGAGGTTAAAGTGAGCTTGATGGCCGATGGCTTTAGGCACTTGGGATTTATTTTGAAGCCAAATAAATACAAATGTTAGGATTGGGAATGGCACATTAAAATTTTTGAGAAGAAGTTGACCCTGTGGGAAAATAAGTGGCTTGCATTGGCGGTGGTTGATTATGATTAAAGCTATTCTACATGGAATATTTGTATACTAGATGCATCTATTCAATTACCTAAATTTGTTACTAAAATGATAGATGTTATAATTGAAAATTTCCTCTGGGAAGGATATGGAAAATAATAAAAAAGATCACTTGGTGTGTCTTGAATTAATATCTAGATGTGAGGTGGACGGGGTTTGGGGCATCAAGAACATATCATGCTTAATCTTCTCTTCTTGTTAAAAACCTTTACAGAGCATTCAAAGGTGATGGATTATGGAAACGGGTCGTAAGGGATAAATATCTCAACAACCTAATCCTCGAGGTTTGGGTTAGCACAAGAGCTCTAGAAAAGAGAGATGCCTCCCACATATGGAGAAGCTTGACGAAGGCTAAGCATTAGCTCTATGGAAACCCGAGGTGGGAGGTTGGCAAGGGAGACAATATTTCTTAGTGCTTGATGCAATCAAAGGTATGGAGGGATCCCATATGCTCTTGATGCCCATTATACATTTTCTTAATCTCTCGGGTTGCCATTATCTGAACTAGATAAGTTGTTTTCAATAATCAATGTTTGCTTCACAAAATTGGTCGCATGCTATAGATCTTGGGCTTTTGGTGGCTTTTAAGGATGATTGGGAGGGGTGCAGATATTAACTCTGCCACACTAGCATTGTGCTATCAGAAAAAGAGGACATTTTGGCTTGCAGAGGGAGTACTTCAGAAGGGAACATTTCAGTTAAAGAAATATATGCATATAACATACAAGGGCATAGGAATCCTCTTTGTGTTTCATGGTTGGCACAATTGTGGTGATGTGAGGCTTCCCTAAAATTAAAGTGTTTTTTTATGGTTGGTGATATGCTAGTGGATTCTCACATTGGAGAATCTCATTAAAAGGGGTTTCCAAGGTTCAGAAAGATGGCCCATGTGCGGTAGGGTTAATGAATAATTGCTCACCTCTTTCTCACTTGTCCAATTGTTGTATCAATTTGGGAGGAGATTTTCATGTTTCTAAAAAATCATACAAAAGTGGACAAATCCTCTATTAATGCATGTCTCTCACAATGGTTCAATGGACAAAAAGAGTTTAGGGTGCTCCCTCTCTAATCTTTTGGGAATATGGAAGAGTCGGAATGCTATCATATTTGATCAATATGTCACTAAAGTGAGTTCCATTAGGTTGAATATTGTGGCATATTTCCAAGGAATTGGTCCCTCGAGACCAAATTCACATAGGAGAATTGTTATTTTCTGGGAAATCGGGTTTTCTTCGCCGATGGGCTACTTTGATGGAGCTTCATTAGAAGGGGTATGTGGGTGTGGGGTGAAAATTGTATTGAACTTTTACTGTTTCTACAATTTTGCTGGTTTGGGGGTGATGGTTCCAATATCAGGGAAAAATTGTTAACTTTATGGGGTGTATTGCAGTGCAACAGTTGGTTGGATATCGAGGAGCTTGCGGTTGTAGGTGACTCCAAATCAGTGATTGAGTGGGATCTGGGTCATACTGCTTTCGGTTCGCCTTCCATACATCTCTAGAAGCAACATATTAGAGCCCTTCCTTCAAGCACATCAACTTCTCCCAAATATACAGAGCAAAATTTGGTGGTAGATCACCTCTCAAAAAGTGGTTGATTTGCTTTGTTGGGTGAATTCTACTACAAATCCTTTGTCGCCAGTTCTCTCTGTAGCTCTGAGAGTTTGAAGATCTGAAGGTCTGCGCCATTCAACTTTTCTATTAGCGACATTGGTGACCAAATCAAGGTTTGAGTCAGTTATTTGGTATAAGGTGCTCATGGGTCTCTTTTGTTTTTAGCTCATAGGTCTATTCTTATATATATAATCATTTTATGAGATTATTTTTTTACTTATTTCTATCAGATAGGAATTAGTCTAGCGAATATTGCAAGCATTTTTTTCAGGATTTCCAGCAAGGTTGTCTAGGAGATGTCCCTTCTCTTGCTTTCCTTGTTTGTTCTCTCCTTTGAAGAATATAGTTTCATACAAAAATCAAGGATCACTAGACTGTGTTGATTTTTGTAGCATCGAATAGGTGTTCTTGTCTCAAACTTTGTGGAGAGGCTAAAACACATGAGAGCTCCATAACCCAGAAATCGTTTATGTAAATTCCACTTAGAGACAACTCAATTAAATTAATTGATCAATAATTACAGATGCCTAACTTAGGGAAATCGATTAATTAATGGGAATTAATTGAGAAAGGTGAGAATTCTCTAGAAACTCACATGGATCAACCTAGAGATGATCTTTCATTGATGAGGACTTAAGCTTGGTCATTAGTGAGCCAAAAAGAAATTATAAGAGGAGGTTGATGGGGTTGGAGAAAGACACTCAGTGATCAACGTAGAGCAAATTTCTTAGAGAGCATAGTCCAGCGAGAGAATAATTTGAGCCAGTGATCGAGTGGCAGTGACTAAGGTAGCAACAAATTCATTTCCAACAGAGTTTTTCAACAACAGAGCAACAATATCTGGGAGGCCGAATTATTTTTGTAGAGAGGTCGAGCAACCAGTGCGAGCAGCGAAAAACCCCATTGCGAAGTGTCGAAAAGCGATCGTTTCAGTTGCAAGAGGATGGGAAATCACCCAAAAGAAAGAGAGGTTCACTTCTAGGGTCAAAGGGAGGCAGGACTAATCACCCAAAGCCATCTAGCAGGTAGTGCGAATTATTTGGGGCAGGCAATGCACATTTATGGCTAATGCGAGTTGTCGAGAGGAAGTGCGAGCATGACCAGAGGGGCCGAGTTTGGTTGCAAAATGGAGGAATTCCTTCCAAATAATTTTGGCAGTATATTTTGTTGGAGGATAACCAATTTGGCATCTAGATTTGTACTTGAAATTTTCCTTGCTACATATAATAATAAAATGCTAATTTGCTGCACCGGTTTTCCGAGTTGGGTTTTTCCGGGGCAATTGTTCAAAAATAATCGTGTCAAATTTGATTTTGTGTGTGCTAACATTTTTTCATTTTTCAGTTAATTTCCACTGCGTTTTTTATTTGTGAAGAATTGCAATGTTATTACTTCGTTATTTTGCTGTAACAAAATAGACTGCATAATTTATCAGTTATAAGAATTAATTTTAGGTGTTCTACTCTAAAACTTTGTGGAGAGTCTAAAACACATGAGAGCTCAAGAACCCATAAATTCCACCTAGATTAAATTAATTGATCGATAATTAAAAATGCCCAAGTCTAACTTAGGGAAATTGATTAATTAATGAGAATTAATTGAGAAAGATGAGAATTCTCTAAAAACGCACATGGATCAACCCAGAAATGATTTTATCCATTGATGAGGACTTAATCATGGTCGTTGGTGAGCCAACAAGAGATTATAATGGGAGGTTGATGAGGTTGGAGAAAGACACTCAGTGATCAAGGTAAATCAAATTTCTTATAGAGCAGAGTCCAACCAAGGAAGAATTTGGACTAGTGATTGAGTGGCAATGACTGAGTGAGCAACAAAGTCATTTACAGCTGAGTTTCTCAGCAACAGAGTAGTAGTAGCTAGGAGACCAAATTATTTCTGCGGAGAGGCCGAGCAACCATACGAGAAGCCAAAAACCCTAATGTGAAGTGTGGGAAAGAGATCGTTTCACTTGTAGGAGTACGCGAGATCACCCATAAGGTAAAGGGTTTCACTTCCAGGGCCAGAGGGAGATAGGAAAACTCACCTAGAGCCAGCTAGCAGGCACTGCGGATTATTTGGGCCAAGTAGTGTGCATTTCTAGGCAGTGCGAGTCGCTGGGAGGAAGTGCGAGCAAGACGGAAGGGGCCGAGTTTGATTACACAAAGGAGGAATTTCCTCCAAATAATTTTGGTAGTATATTTTGCGAGTTTGACATCTAGATTTGTATTCAGAATTTGTGTTGCTACATATAATAATAAAACCCTCATCTAAGTATTTTCGGGAACAATTGTCTAAAAATAATTGTCAAAATTTATTTCGTGTATTGATATTTTCTAAATTTCCAATTTCTTTCAGCCTTTTTTATTTGTGAAGAATTGAGTTGTTTAATTCCAAGAGTTACAATTTACTGTGACAACTTTTGTTTCTTAATGAAAATTTTGTTGGTTTTTACTAGTGAAAACAAACTCTTTTGTTATTGGTAAAAGTTAGTGGGTTTTTTTCTAGTTGAAAAAATAAAATATTGTTTAAATTAAAGTTTTTATCAAAATTTGAGCGCACACCGTTCAAATCAAGTAAAATAAAAGGGCCCAAAGCTAATTTGGCCATTTCAGACACAACGGTGGCATCAGATTGGATTTAGATGTTCAGATCAGTTGATACAAGTGGCAATTTGGATTTAAATGTCCAGCTGAGTTGATACAAGTGACTTAAAACAAGATTCAAATATGGTTATTCCTTGAGAATTTTCCAGAAGATATAATTCAGTTATGTTTTAAATTTTATGATTTTTTTTAACTTTACCATAAGTAAATATATTGATATTTATACGCATTTAGAAATCATTTAATGTATATAACTGTCCTAATTATATTTTCCATTCTATTAGGCATAAAATTTAGAAATTTCATAATTTCTTTTAGCTTATTTTTTTGACTAGAAAAAACCACGGTTACACTCGTTGTTATTTGTATCGAAGAAGTGTTGTTTTCCTTTGTGTATTCAGCTTCGTGAATACATTGAAGACACTGAACACTATGTGAATATCGAGCTTGATAGCCGCCGTAATGCAATGATTCAGTTGGAGGTCACTGTTAATATGTTCAACTTCGCCCTTTGCATTGCAATGTATCTGGCAGGAGCGTTCGGAATGAATATACAAATCCGAACCTACCTCATACATGGGCTGTTTAGGCCTGTGGTTGGAGCTTTTGTGGCCGGCAGTCTTTTGCTTTTTCTCTTACTAGTGGGTTACGGCCGTTGGAAAGGACTGCTCTGTACGTAGCCAGAGACAGAGAGAATTGGGTACATATTTTATAGTTCAAATTAATGAGATCCGCTTATATCTGTATTGTTAATATATATAATTTGTCTTTTTATATTTAAAAAAGAAAAAAAATCCATTTATAAATGTCCAGTTACATTTATGTGATTATTATTTATTAATGGTTTAGGACATTTTGTTTATATTTATTTGTATTAGTCATCAAATTCTATAATATGGTTAAAAAAATCAAAATTAAATTAAGATATGGACTTATTTCATACTTGAGGTACAATCCTTTGAAGGTTGATATTAGTATTGGATTTGGCATACGTAAACAATGAGAAAAGTTTGAATTTCAAATAGTTCATATGAAATACAATTTATCATACTACAATCAAAACACTGTTTTGATTTAAGCAAACAATTCTTAGTTTTATGGTTAATTACTTTTAGATATAAAAGTGAAATATGATTGAAAACAAATACTTGCATGAAGCTACTTTGAAGTCACTGACATATTCTACAATGTCTGCTAAATTATGTGAGAAAGATGAGCAACTACAAGGTAAATTATGTGTGAAAGATGTGTAACTACAAGGTCTAATAAGCCTTGTGCAAAGATAACTCTTGAGAGATGAATGGAAGTAGAAATATCAACTCCAAACGGTCAAAGAATGATATGGGTGATGTGGGCATCTCTGAGAACGGAAGTTAGTTCTAATGTCTTGAAGTTACATATCATTTTTAGTAATTCAAAATGGTGGAGTTAGTGGTTTATGGGTAGATTAGTAATTACACATAATCTTTGGTAATTGGGTCCATTAGTTCTATTAGTAATTACACACAATCTAATTACACACAATACACATAATCTTTGGGTAATTGGTGGTGGTGGAGTTGCCATAAATATATATTTAAGGATGCCATTGCCTATACAACTTTCTAATAATTCCAATGTGATTATCCAATTATATGTCAAATAATAAATTAAAATATATGAGAAAAATAATAAAATATCAAATATAGCATTATGGGAAAAGATGCAATATGTTTTGGTTAATGAACAAACTAATATGCATATGAATCAATTATCATGTATATTACAAAAACAAAATAAATAATTCATTAGATCTATTTGGTATTTTAGTTAGTAAAAGAACTTAAAATTAAATTATTATTATTATTATTATTTTTACTATTATATTTATTCATAAATAAAAATTAGATAATTAAAAAATAATACTAAAATATAATATTAATGTGTAATTTTTTTTTTTTTAAAGTTTCGTAGAGTTTTATCATTTTCTATTTATCAAAAAAAAGCAGATTATCATACATATATTTAAACAATTAATAACCTCAACTTATTTTCTTTTACTAAATAAATAAAATCATAAACACTAAAATCATTTTTGAACCATTTATATGACAATAAATGATATATTGGATCGTTATCATAATGCGTGTCACATAAATTTTAAGTTAAATTTGCATTGAAATGAGGCAAGTTGAATGGATGCCTTTGAATTCGGATCATAAATCTTTTTATTTTTATAATGTATCTTTTCATGTCCCTATACAGTTATTGGTTTAATATCATATCATTTTGGATTTAAAATGTGTTTATTTCTTTTTTTATTAATTGTTTTAATTTTAAAAAAAAAAGTGTTTTAATTATAAAAAATTACATAAAATTTAGGAAAATTGAGCTTAAATGAAAGATGTTTTTCTTGAATTTAGAAGTAATTTTTTTTAATATTATTATGAATCGCTTATAAATTATTTTAATTATAGTGTTTTTTTATTTATGATCATTTTAATTTTATGATAATTTTAATTTTCATATGTTTGGTTCATCCTTAGGACAAGGTGAAAAAGAAATCGATCTTATTGAATAAATAGTGTGGATGCATCATTGCCCGGTATTAGCCCAAGAAAACTAGCCGTTATTGAATAAATAGTGTGGATGCATCATTGCCCGATATTAGCCCAAGAAAACTAGTCGTTAAAAAACTAGTAATTTAAAACTAACCGTTAAAAACTCGTCTAATAAATTATTTAATTAGTAAATTAAAATTTTTAATTGATTAATAAATATTAAATTAATAGATATTATAATAAAAATAAAAATAAAAAGTATTATGTAATTTTTAATATAAAATTTGTTAAGTAAGAGATTAATAATTTATTAATAAGATACATAGGGGATTATATAGTATTAAAAACATAAAGGATAATATATAAGAAAATAACAATATAAAAACATAAAGAAAAATATATAAGAAAATATCAAGGGAAATAAAAGACTAGACAAAAGAAGAAAAAGGGCAATGAAAATATGAAAAGCAAGATAAGGCAAAAATAAGCAAGGCGGGGCAAAAAATCCATCTAGAGAGAGCTGGAGTCCAGCTCTTACTCAACTTCCAACCATCATCCCTATTGAGATTTTTAGCATGTCGCTCAATCTCAATGGCTTCCCTAAGCTTCCTATGATGGAAGTGGTCTACCTTAGCAATGACTTTGGAGTCTTCAATGCAAACATGGTGACACAATTTCTCCACATGTTCTACAAGAGCGGATGTGCAGGATCGATTGTGCTTAATGTCTGCAGCATTATCTATTTTATGGATCACAAAAGTCTCAGATCTAATAGTTTTCATTGTTAATATCGCCACATATATAAATCGTATACAATTTTTGTACTGTCATTTGTAAAATTATTCAAAGAATTTGTATATGTTTGTATCAATTAAATTTAATTAGAATTTATTAAATAATTAAATATAAGATGCGAAGTAATATTAAATAAAATAAAATATATAATATATTAGTTAAATATAAAATAGTATTAAATAAAAATAAATTTAAGTGTTTTTTTTTTACATGTTTAGTGGGAGTAGATAGATGGCCTAATGTTATTTTCAAGGAAGGAATGAGTGAAAGAAAGAAAATATGGATGAAACAAAACTACACATGGATGCAAAAATGGAATATCTACCTCAATGCTCATCTCACAAATAGCAAGGAGTCAAATAATTTTATTATGGAGAAGTTTTGTAAACATGTATGGGGAAAAGAGTTGGGTAGAAAGAAGAAGTACTACATTAAAGAATTCAACCATATGTATGATCTCCAACAAAAAGAGTACATTGGAGCTAACATTATGTGGAGGGAAAATTTTCTTATTGCTCAATTAGGAACCAACTAGCATCAACTTCGGTGTGAAACATGACGGTGGAAAAGGCCTAAAGAATCTTGGGAAGAGCAGGTGTGTATATTTTGCATGTTTAGGGTAGTGGAATCGGAAAAACATTTCATTTTGGAATGTGATGCATTCAAAGACATTAGAGAAAGTTATGGGAATATGTTAGCATCAGTTTCTTGACATTGTCTTTTCAGGGATGTGATTGTTGGAAGGTTGGACCAGCCCATCATTAATTTGAATAAGAGAATGACTGAAATGCAAAAGGTGAAAAACATGGAACTCATAGTACCATAGACTATTTTTACTCTCGTGGACGTTAAAATCTCATTTCATTTCATTTCAGTTTAGAGTAAAGTTTTAAAATTTTATTTTAATTGTCAATAATTATTAGATTGATGGTACAAATTCAACTTCCATTAAATATTTATAATATTCAGAATTGTATAAAAATAAAAAAATGAGATTTAATTCTAAAGCAGTTATGTCATTTTTACCATTTTAATTAAATTGATAATTAAAATAAATATCATATGAACAAGTATCATGTAAAGTGAATTATGGTTTTTTAGACATGTGTTATTGATAAGCCAAGGTATTGTAATAAAGCTATTTATAGATTAAGAATTTCTATGGTAAAGTGGGAGTAAATCTTCATGGTTAAGAATCTTGTTCCATGTCTTTTTAAATGCATATATGTTTAACTTACTGAAGTTATAGTTTTGAATGCATAAATGGATTTAGCCGCCTAAAAAACCCTTATGTAAATTAAACAATTTAAACTCAAGTTTTAAACCAGCCTAGATCCATCTTAACTTAGGATCTACTAAGCCCCAAGTGGGATAAAATCCCTCTCTTGAGGTTTAGAGTGAAAAGAGATTTGGTCACTCTCGAATTAAGATGGATCTAGATTGGTTTAATTATTAGCTTTTAAATAAACCACATTAGAGAAGAATACCATGAAAAAAATAATTGATTCGAGAAATTTATGTCTTTATTTTATTTAACTTTAATTAAATTTTATTTTATTTTATTTTAAATAAGTGAAAATGTTAAACATTACAACATCTCTACTATATTGATATTTTGATAGTTATTACTGATTAATATCTATCCATATTTTCTAATTATTTAACCTATATGAAAAAAAAAATTTAAATAAACTTTAAACAACCTGAAAGGTTGAAAATTCAATCTCTACCATACCATTCTTTAAATTTTTCCATTTTATATTTCTTCAATATTATTCGCTTCATTGCATGACTATAGCGATCGCTCGGTCATTGACCGAGCATTAAACAATTTTTTGACCAAACTTTTTTTGTGTTATCCTAATTTAACCAAAGGTATAAAATTTTTATCTTCACAATTGAAATTTTAATCAAAATTTTTTGCAGCAAAAACTTCGACCTCTTATTGGGAACTTCACACAGGAAATTTGGTCAATTTGTTTTATATCTGAAGTTTTCACTACATTTTATTTCCAGGATTTTTCTTTACATCCAAAGTTTGGTTTCCTGCAGTGCATTTTCTATATTTTGTCGAAGCTTTTCTTCATATCCAAAGTATTTTTGGACAACAATGTCCTTCAAAAGACATTTCCACATGGATATCGGCATGCAACCTCTCACCACCTCCTCAACAACCTCTCGCCACCTCTTCAAAAATTGTTGCTACATCGCTTCACCCTCTAATAAATATATCAAACTGCATAACCATTATATCAAACTGCATAACTTGATTTTCCCTCAACTTGTAACTGAAATATCCTTGGTTCAACCTTGCATAGCATGATTCCGTGAACCTGTAATTGACACAGCCCTTGAAAATTTAACCTTGTATAAGGCATATATCATGATTCCTAGAATTGATATAGCCCATTGCATGATTCCTGAAACTGATATATAAGTGAAATAGCAAAAATGAAAGAAGACGACCAGGAAGAAAGAAAATTAGTCAAGAATGCAAGAAAACTCAAAAAGAAAAGTATTCAAGAATTCATCTAATTAAACATATAACTAAAATAGTCAAGCATGCAACTAATTCCTAGTTTTATAGTGATATTCTCTATATTCCACTAAAGAAAAAATTTAGTTTATTTTTTTTTCCTAGTTTTCTATTCTCTATATTCCACTAAAGAAAATTTTTAGTTTGTTTTTTGAAAGAACTATTTTATCACAACCATATATTTTTAAAGTACTATTTTAGCATCATCTCCTAGATTGTTGTTTCACAATGTAATTTTCCATTAATAGAGTGGGGGATAATGAATCAGAGTCTTCTACCTTTTCCTCAGATGTCATTAAAAAACATGCCCTTGTTCTGTCTGTTTTGTCTCTTTCATCATGCAAGAAGTACAATGAGTAGTGTGAATATGTGTTTAGGTGGGATGATACATCTAATGGGGATTGAAATAATTGGTCAATTGCAGAACGAGATTTTTGAATTAGCCATTCAATTGTTTTACTTGGTTGATCAAATCCCAGTATGTCCTGTACACCAAATAACTTGATGGAAATTTCAACCGACAATATCATTCTCCTGTCTCTTGGTCCTCTTAATGTGATAACCTTACAATGTCGATCTCTTTTCCCAAAACAATGACAAATTCTATACAGATCCATGAAATTCCTTGAATTCATGTTTCCAGATCATTTACCCTGAGATTTCTTGCTATTTTTTTCTTGTTTCATTTGTACTGTAATTTTTTTCTCCAATCCACAAACTAGGCATCAACTTTTAGGGTATCTGATAACTGAAACATATGTAACATAACATTAATAGGAACCCCATCTAGGAATATATTTGAATATTCACATTCAGACTTGACAGAGGAAGGGAAATCTATCGAGGGAAACAAATGGTTGATCTCTGCTTTCTGAGAACCTTGTAACGAATCTGTCATGAAATCATCTATGGGTTCATTATAGCCCAAATTTTCATGTCTAAGTAAGAATGGATTAGTAGAATGACCTCACCATGCGTTGGAATACGTTCGTCAACATTGAACTCCATACTTCAAGTTATGCTCCAAAGAAATATCTTATGAATGGGATTGAATGGAGCTGAAAAAGTCACCCTTATACAACGCATTAAAGTTCACATTCCATTCTTCTCTAGGGATTCAATATTCGTTGAAGCCAAAATAATCATTCTCATCCCCAAATAAGTCCATCTCTTATGAATTGTTGAAACTATAATGCATATTTTCTCTTAATTGCGCCCCGACCTTCACACAAAGCCGGCCCTTAAAAGGGCATAACTAAATTGCACCTGGATAGAAACTCTAGATATAATGAAAAGTTAAAAGGGTCTCTATATATGTCCTTCGATCCCTATTCAAATACAGATAACTATATTATATAGTATGAAAGGGTATATGCCGAAAATTTTTCGGTGACTTCTTTAGTGAATAGTGAATAACATATTTATTTTCATAAATCAACATATTTCAACGCTCACTTGCTCTATGAGTAAACCTACTATGCTACCCAAAATGAAACATTCGAATCAAATTCTTCTCTAACAGTGAAAATAAACTACAACTTAGAATACCTCATTTATGTCGCCATTTCTTCCATCACGGAGATGAACAGAGAAATTATCAGACAAAAATCATTAGACATTTATCTACATGTAGATGATGGCTTTCAAGCAGTGTATAGAATTTGATTTCTGTCAAACGTATGACCGCAAAACTATGAACAAACAAACCTTGAGACCGGGTCAAGTTACCCCTTACGCTGCCTGATATTAGTTAGGTGGGCGATGCATGAAAAAATCAACGTGTCACATTATATGGTTGTGTGGCAATGTGTCATGTTATACAACTGTGCATTTTAATGCAAAAAGAACGTGTCACATTATATGGCTGTGTGGCAACATGTCACGTTATATGGATGTGTGGCAATGTGTCACGTTATACGACTGTGCATTGTAATTAAACATGCAATACATCCCAGTAAGCGCCTCAAGAATCAAATAATCAATTATAATAGTTAAGAAGTATATTAATTACTAGCCTTTTACTTGTTATATCGTGAATTTCTGCTTCTCGGTTAACCCCATTTGCACACACAAACCTATTGTCAGAGCTTCACACTTAGAAAACCTCTACTGAACCAATGAATTGTGTCAGACTCATACCCACAATGGAAGGAAGTAGTATTTCTCACGTAATGAGAAGCTTCACTTGTCATTATGTCTTATCACGATGTCTATACCAAATCTATCCAATCAATGACATCATGCGGAGAACTAACTAATCTAGTTGGAAATAAGTATTAAAATTACTTAGTCTACTTAATGTATGGACTTACCTGTGTTGGATTATTATTAGAATTAATAAGTTTAATATGGAAATATTCCATAGTTTGTTGAATAGGTTTAAGCGTACCCATGAACCTTTGATTGATAGGAGGTCGTAGTTGTTACTATCCACCTTCTCTTTCCACCCGCCCTAGGAGGGGTATTAATCCACACCAGCTTATTGTTGATATCCCACTCTTATTAATATATGACTAATCCACATTCAACTTAGCTTTCCCTGCCTTAGGTCTTTGAATTCTCCAACTAAAATCAGAAACGAAGTTCCTTCTGAAAATGACCGCCCTTCAAATCAAATCAGAAACGAAGTTCCTTCTAAAATTAACCACCCTTCTAGGAATGATCGACTATGATTAGCTAATTGGAAAAAAAAATACATCTCAATATCCTCCTCTAGTGGGGCGTCCTCTCGTGTTGTTCGATCCAAACCTCTTACCCTCTATGTAGATAGCTAAACTAACTCTAGTATGGACAGCTTGAGCTTCTTAAGCGATCAGATGAACAACTTTTATATTCATTCAGTCATTTTTTATACATTTTTTATATATGTAATAAAACACTTTTCGGTGTTCAGCGAAGATTATCGGCTTCCTTGTTTCCTTTATTGGTTTTACCAATTGTATATAATGACAATAAGCAGCCAGTTTCTCTTTGCTTGTAAGTGAGACCTAGTGTTATATATGACTTGTTTTTTTAATTAACTGACATTGCACTGAAATCGGCAGGGACTACCGGCAGTTTCCCTTGTTATTTAAGTGTTTTATTTAAAGATGATGTTGTCGTAGGAATCAAGGTTGGAATTTCAAAATAGACTCGCCCGAAAAAATTGACGTTTTCACACCTTCTACCCTTTTTCAGAGCTTTAAAAAAAATATCTTGACGATTTGACAAAAAAATGTAACTATATTTGACAGGCAAATCACGACATGACGGGAAATAATTCCATCCCTGATAGGAATGTACTCTTTTAAATTTTACATTTCTATGCTTTAACCTGGAGATTTTCTCGGGTTTGGGAATACAAATTTAGTAATAAATATATTTAATATTTAAAATTAAATTAAATTATTTAATATTTGTATTATTAATTGTTTAATTGATAATTATTAATGTTTGTGTATAAAATCTTTAGGTGAAAATCATATCAAAGTAAATTTACTTTGATGTGATTTTCACCGAAAGATTTTATACACAATTTATGGATCAAAAGCCAAATTCCTAATTATTAATGTTAATTAGGATGATAAATATTTTTATATTGTTAATTTTAATTTAGTTATCAATATTTATTATGTGGATGGTAGGGATTATCTTTTGAGAATATTTTAGAATATTTATAGTAGTAGTCACACATTAAAGGTTCATATTTATCTTATAATTTGTTATGTTCTTTCTACCTTTTCAATTAAATTTATTAATAAAAAAGTATCATGTGAACAAGTGTCATGAAATGAATCATGGTTTATTGTACATGTGGTATTGATAGACCATGTTATTGGCTCATGTTATTGTAACGAAGCCTATTTACAAACTAAGAATCTCCATTGTTACGTGTTTTTTTTTAATGTAAATATGTCTAATATGTCTAATTAATGTAAATATGTAAATAAATGTAGATAGACATGCCTATTTTGGAATTGGGGTTCCACAATTTTAATTTAATTATCAATAATTATTAGGTGGATGCTAGATATTTATAATCGATAAAATATTCTAGGTAGTATATGCAAATCAAATACTTGAATTTATTTCCCAAATAGTTAGATATTTTTCCCCTTTATTTAAATTCATTAACTAAATAAATGTCATATGAACAAGTGTCATATGAAATGAGTTAAATGATTTTTTGAATTTATTTCCCAAATAGTTAGATCTTTTTCAACTTTATTTAAATTCATTAACTAAAAAAATTTCATATGAACAAGTGCCATATGAAATGAGTTAAATGATTTTTGGGGTATGAGGTATTGATAAACCATGGTATTGCCCCATGATATTGTAGCAAAGCCTATTTACATAGTAATAATCTCCATAATAAACTTGGGGTGAATATGCCTAGTTAATAATCTTGTTGCTTTTTCTTAATATATATATATATATATATATATATATATATATATATGTTTAATTTATGTATTAATTCTTTTTATATAATAATAATAATAATTTTAAGTAAAGTTATAATTTAGCTACATTTTATGATTTTTTTAATTTTAGCAACTTGAGATGTCTTATGAAGTAAGTGTTTTGATGTCTATAACGAATTGATGTCTATCATGGTTTAACAACCATTTAGTTCATTATACATCTCAACACTTACCTCATTATACATATCAATTTGCTAAAATTAAAACTATCAATTGCACCAGTTGTTGCAAAGGAAATGTCGTAAGTCGATGGGAAGGCTATGGGAAATAAGACCTTACGAAATTTGGTATTTTGAGTGCTTGCCTACATTATTCGATCAGAGAGAGAGAAGGTCAAGACCAGTGCATTATTTAAAGGTAAGAGACAGAGAAATCCATCGAGAGAAAGAAAGCATACCTCGTTCCCATAATCCTAGCATTCCTCCTTCTAACGTTCCTTGCTCTTGGTTAGTGAAGATCTTGAAGGAGATATCTATATCTTACTTTCTTTTGCGACCGTGGGACATTCTTAGCAATACGTAATATCTTATCTTACACAGTAAGTATATGTCGATGAAGAGAGATGTGATATGTTATGTGATCTAGATGTTATCTAGTTTGAAATTGTTTCCTTTGCAACATAAATTATTGCCTCTAACAACATGTAATAAATTAATCACCATCTTCTACTTCAAACAAAATCTAATATATGACATGTGACAAATCTTCCAATCCGCCACCAACACTGCAAAAAATTCCCATGTGTCATTTGACATGCATATAGTACACAAACACACAAAGAATATCTTAAAAGTGATGCCATACAATGTAACTTGAAGCATTGTTCTCCAACATAAAGTATGTGTTGTGTGAGCCTGTTATAAGATAGGGCTAGTTGTAATGACTCCACATCGTAACTCACAATAACATCTGTATCTAGAATGGAGGAACACGATTATTTTTCATTTTTTACCTTCACATGGAGATCCTTATATCATTTTTACCTTCACATTTCTAAATTATAGAATATTCAATTTATAACTATCAACAAAAAAATATCAGTTTGAGACAAAGGAGATCTTTAAAGTAGTGACTCTTATACTATGGCGTAGATTATAAAATTCAATGGTGTTATATCCATGAGAATATTTAATTTCCCATTGTCATGTTGCATTAAGATTACACGAACCACTATGAGAAACTGTAAAATGTGATGCTACCATGACAAGACAATATATTATTATTGATACTTATCACAACAATACCAGTTTTCATAACAAATTATGAAGAATGGGTTATGATTATATATCCATTTTCACAGCCATGGTTTTTCAGGCCTAATATTTTTAGATTGGTTTCTGGTGTTCTTGATGGTGTTCCAACGCTCGCTGAGATTCATTTTTCATGGATCGGTTTTGGTGGTATTTTTCAGTGTTCCATGTTGGTACCTTTCTTGAATTAATTATAGAAACACTTTCTCTTGTTTTTGGAAAATTAATTGTGACCAATTTCTCTAAGGGCATAATAATATTATCAGTAGATTCGGAAAATTTATCTTTGTGTCTAATATTTACGCTGTAAAGGGTACCTATTTGAAAACAACTTTCCTAAATGGCTACGTATACCATTGTGCACCCTTGATTTGATTTTAATGTTAGACGATTCAAATAATCTCTACCTTAAGATTAAATACTGTTATTTTTAATCAGTTATACAGCGTAAATATATATTAAGAAACATCAAATCTCTGTGAAGGTTTCTACAGACATCCAAACAGGGTAGTGAGGGTTTCTACAGACATCCGAACATGGCAGTGAGGGTTTCTGCTCTCATACATCGAGCAAGGGCATTACTGATTGTGGTGGACATCAAAGAAACGCCAAAGGAGTATGTGTTCTATGCCAAGTCCGACATTTAGGTAAGTGGTGAAAATTAAATTTAGTGAACAGGAATCCTTAAGTTTCATTTTACTGACAGGTAGGGTTAGTGGCAAAAATTAATTCCAGTGAGCAGGGTTTCTTAATTAGGATTTCATTTTAGCAACAGGGAGGGTTTATTTTTTTCAAGTATATGTGGAAGAGGAGAAGGTGTTGGTGATAAAATTCCAGGGAGGCAAGCGTAAGCGCGACGCTGTCGAGGATGATGAGGGTTGTAAATATCTGCGAATGGAAAGAAATAGAAGCCCTAAGTTCTTGAGGAAATTCACGCTGCCTGGCGATACCAATGTCGAGGGAATTTTTGCGTCGTGTGTGAATGGGGTTTTGACTGTTACTGTGCCCAGGATTCCGCCTGCCATGAAGTCCAAGACAATTCAAATTTTTGTAAACTGACGATAGAAGAAGGCGTTTTGCTTAATCCTTCTTGTTTCTTTTTTCTTGTTTTTAGAAAATTATAGTGTCCTCGAAATCCTCAATACAATCTTTGAGGGCCGCCTTTTCTCCGCCTTTTCTATTTTATTCATCCTGGCTCTTCTTCTTTTTAGGCCCGTGGCCCAGACAGAAACATTTCTAGAATTAACAAGGTTCACCGTCATGGAGGCCTTCACATCATCACTCTGCTTGGCCCTTGCCTTCACAACATCGCTCTGCTTGGCCCTCAGAAACCCGGAGTAGGAAGAGAGCGACGAAAAGCAAAGATTTAGATGCAAAGTCACTTTGCAAGATGTTTTGATGAATTCTGCCATGCTTATATGGCCGTGGTGAAGGGGATTCACGTCCTCTGCTACTGCTGAAGCCATTACAACAGTAATTGCGATAAAAGAAAAATTAGTAGTAGACGAGTAGTAGATTCGACCTCGAGAGGTACTCATAGAAGACATATATGGAGGTTTCGGGCTAAAAAAACATGATCCTTGCTCCTAGAATGGTTTTTTTGTAATTTTTCCTTCTGCCAAGTGGCGAGGCTTAAAATCAAGGTGTGACAAACCTCCAAAGGAAAGGTGAGGAAAGGATGACTAAATTGCATCTTTAATTTTGTCTGCCATCCAACAAAAACTCCCAACTACTCTTGTCATCTGAATTGTATTGTGGGGAATGGGAAAGATGTGGGGATTAAGGTTTTGGCCTAATATCCTCAAGTTGACGAACTACCTCTTTTATATGTGGCCTGACTGACGGAGAAGGAGCACAGCAACCCATTGCAAGCTGCAGAACTTGCAGAAGACCTTCATCTACTGGACTTCTCATTGCACACAAAAGCTCAAGGTCAAAGAGTTCTGAAATCCTCTCTTCAAGCACTGAATTCTTCACGATTGTTAGCAAATCAACAATATGGTTGGATGAGCTTGTTCTGCCAGGTCTCCTGCCTGTGAGAATTTCAAGTAATACATTTCCAAAGCTGTATATATCATTCTTTGCATTGGCCTTTTTCATCTTGATAAGTTCAGGTGCTTTATATCCCTGGGAAGTAGCAGCTTCTAACATCTCAATATTTGTTGTTGATTTCATTAACTTGTGAATACCATAGTCAAAGTTCTGAAATCCTCTCTTCAAGCACTGCATTCTTCACGA
Source organism: Pinus albicaulis (assembly GCA_034641835.2). Taxonomy (NCBI): domain Eukaryota; kingdom Viridiplantae; phylum Streptophyta; class Pinopsida; order Pinales; family Pinaceae; genus Pinus; species Pinus albicaulis. The sequence goes on from CM076577.1 coordinate 886,884,946, forward strand.
TTGTTGGCAAATCAACAATATGGTTGGACGAGCTTGTTCTACCAGGTCTCCTGCCTATGAGAATTTCAAGTAATACAATTCCAAAGCTCTATATATCAGTCTTTGCATTGGCCTTTTTCATCTTGATAAGTTCAGGTGATTTATATCCCTGGGAAGCAGCAGCTTCTAACATCTCAATATTTTTTGTTGAGTTCATTAACTTGTGAAGACCATAGTCAGAAATATGAGCAACATAATTTTCATCCACAAGTATATTTTTTGACTTGATATTCCCGTGTATGATGGATTTGTGGACTCCAATGTGAAGGTACGCAAGACCTCTAGCAGCTCCCAAAGCAATTTTGTGTCTCCTAGCCCATCCAGGAGCAGGTATGTTTGTACCTGCAATATGAACATAATATATGAATAGACTGAATTCACATGTCATGGAATGAGAATGAATGCATTTCAATTAAACCAAGTGGAATTTAAATCCGCGGAATGAATACATGCCACTTCGATTATTACCAGGCTAACAAAACAAGAGGCACATGTAAGTGATGTTAGTACTAAATGAGGGAGGAAGCTATCACAGAAACCTAGGATTCTTGCAGCCCAAAGCCAGCCTCTGGTTTGGCAGAACTTTTGGTGCCTGTACTGCTTTATAAACCAGCCTTGCTTCCCATTAGTTGCCATTACATACTCAAACTTGCACTCTTTTTGTGTTTTTTCTTGATTATTTTAAGGAGACAATGATATGAACATGAAACGGAAAACTTAACAAGGATATGTCACTTTGATTTTTAGAAATCTTGAAATTAAGAAGACATCAGAAATACAACAATCATAAGGGACCCCACGAAGCACAAAGGTCCTTCCAAGTGACTTTAATATCAAAATGAGGAGGATGCTAATTCTAAAGTTGTATATATCATTCTTTGCATTGGCCTTTTTCATCTTGATAAGTTCAGGCGCTTTATATCCCTGGGAAGCAACAGCTTCTAACATCTCAATATTTGTTGTTGAGTTCATTAACTTGTGAAGACCATAGTCAGAAATATGAGCAACATAATTGTCATCCACAAGTATAATTTTTGACTTGATATTCTTGTGTATGATGGATTTGTGGAACCCAGTGTGAAGGTGCGCAAGACCTCTAGCAGCTCCCAAAGAAATTTTGTGTCTCCTAGCCCATCCAGGAGCAGGTCTGTTTGTACCTGCAATATGAACATAATATATGAATAGACTGAATTCACATGTCATGGAATGAGAATGAATGCATTTCAATTAAACCAAGTGGAATTTAAATCTGTGGAATGAATACATGCCACTTCGATTATTACCAGGCTAACAAAACAAGAGGCACATGTAAGTGATGTTAGTACTAAATGAGGGAGGAAGCTATCACAGAAACCTAGGGTTCTTGCAGCCCAAAGCCAACCTCTGGTTTGGCAGAACTTTTGGTGCCTGTAGTGCTTTATAAACCACCCTTGTTTCCCATTAGTTGCCATTACATACTCAAACTTGTACTCTTTTTGTCTTTTTTCTTGATTATTTTAAGGAGACAATGATATGACAATGAAACGGAATCCTTAACAAGGATATGTCACTTTGATTTTTAGAAATATTGAAATTAAGAAGACATCATAAATACAACAATCATAGGGGACCCCACAAAGCACAAAGGTCCTTCCAAGTGACCTTAATATCAAAATGAGGAGGATGTTAATTCCAAAGCTGTATATATCAGTCTTTGCATTGGCCTTTTTCATCTTGATAAGTTCAGGTGCTTTATATCCCTGGGAAGCAGCAGCTTCTAACATCTCAATATTTGTTGTTGAGTTTATTAACTTGTGAAGACCATAGTCAGAAATATGAGCAACATAATTTTCATGGATTATATTTAAGTGCCTGAGAATACAAGCTTAGGTTTTTGTTTATGTGGCAGAGAAGACAAGAAACTGTACATAATCACCCTGGTTTAAGTGCCTGAGAAGACAAGAGACTGTGCATTGTGCAACTCTGGTTAAAACACAACTCAGAGAGAAGCCAAGACTGAAGTAATTTGCCTAGCCTGAAAAATACAGAAAAAAACATAGTTTCTTACATTAAAATTTACGATCACAACCAAAGCAAGGAAGAAGAAAATGAAACTCACTGTGTAGCAATTCTACCAGGCTTCCTCTGGGAAGCTAATCATAGGAAAGCAATTTCTCGCCTCTTGTCCCTGAATAAAATGCTCTCAGAGAAACAAGATGCTTATGCCTGATAGTACCCAGCTCCTGAATGGCAGGCATGAATTCGTCTGTGCTTCTAAGACACCCATCTCGGAGAAGTCAGAGTGCGATAATACAACCACTACTTAACCTGGCCTTGTAGACAGTTTCATAACTGGATTTTCCCAAGACTTCTCCCGTTGCATTCAAAACATCATCCACGGTCAAATGCTCAACTCCATGGAAGTTTATTATTTTTCCACTCACATTGCCCATGTCTTCTTCCTTATCCTTCTTCAATGAAGCAGACGAAGACAAAGACTTTTCAGTGGCATCTATGTTGAACCTATGGTAGCATCCAATTAACAAAGAACCGGAAATGACTACAACAACAATTGATCCAATGATGATTCCAGCAATAGCTCCAGTGCTCATAGATTTGAAATGGGCTTTGGTCACATTGAACTGGGCTGCAGTCACATTTGCAGAAGCAACACTAGCAGCATTTGGAGCTACGCCACATGGGTGTAACAGAGGCTGCCCACATAGAGATCCACTGTTTTCTACAAAGGAATTCTTATCAAATTTTTGCCGAAAACTCGGTATACGACCACTTAGATTGTTGTGGGCAAGGTTGAGAGTTGTCAGGTTTGGAAGATTTGCAAGCTCATTGGGTATTTCGCCAGTAAAGAATTCCCACTCAAATCAAGGTCTTGAAGAGAAAAACAATTAGCAAGGAAGCTAGGGATTCAAGATTGTACCTGTTAGACTGTTGTTATTCACCTCAAATCTCCAGAGTTGAGGACAACCTGTATTAGACCCATTTCAGGGTTCAAGAATGCTCCTTGATAACTCATTGAATCCCAGTAACAGCACAACTATGTTATCGCACAGATTCCAAGTAGAAATAGGAATGCCTCCATTCAGCCCATTGTTCTTGAGTTGCAGACTACTCAAATTAGGCACATTTCCCAACTCTGGAGGCATCCCTCCTGTAAGACTATTGTTATTCAGATTCAGCTGTTGCAGATATATAAAAGAGCCCAACTCCTTTGGGACCGTACCCTTCAATCCTGTTGCTTCCAAATCAATCCCCAGCACTGAGACCTTGCGACTATAAGCCAGAGTCACACTGTGCCTAAATTTGGGAACTGAACAGTTGACAGGAATACCATTGTATATCCACATAACTCCTTTCCATCCACAGAAAGGGCGAGAGAAACTCCACGAGGCCAGTACAACGTTAGCCCCTGTTCCAGACAACGTTTATGTTGATTAAAGAAAACGATTGAGTTGTTCACAGTGAAACAAATTAGTGATTGTAATTATACATGTCTGTAAGGAATTTGTCAATAAATACACTATAGGCTATGGAGAATTGACTGTGAACGTTATACCTGTCAAAAAGAAATGTTAAATAATTGCAAGTGGAACAATGATGAACATATTTCAAATTTTAATATAATTTAATTGTTCATTGAAATTTGATAATTTATTGTAAAAGATGAGTTCAAAGCAATTTAATATAGTTAATATTATTTAAATTAATTCCATGTTAACAGAGTTTATATTATTTTGTGGATAATTTTAATGATGAACATATTTCTACTTGCTAGATTCATTGATTGTGATTATCAGATAAATGTAATTGTTTTTTCTTCATTTAGTGATTCAAAAATCATAATTATGAAATTGTAGTGATTTATTAATACAATTATAAGTTTTGAATAAATTACAGGTAGTCTAATTTTGGTTGAAATTTTAAGATTTTTTCCTCTATACTACTATTTCTTATGTTACTGTTGTAATACTATTTCCTATGTTACTGCTTTACAGTGTTTTTTTTGCAACATATGATGCAATTGCTAGTGTATTTTAACTTTATGTTAAAAGTATAAGGACGGAAGTATATATTTCTTTGACATTGAGTTGTGAAATTGTAAAAAAAAAAAACCAAATCCATCAAATACACATTTATTTATTTTTATTCTAAATAATATTATATTTATTTCTATTCTAAATAATATTATTTTGACGTATTTAGTAATTATTTTATTTTATGAAAGATGTGTGTGAATAAATTGAGTATAAAAGAAATTGCATATTTTTATTATATTAAATTATAATGGGATGAACTTTTTAGCCTCATCATATATCAATAATAATAATAATAATTATTATTATTATTATTATTATTATTATTATTATTTATATTTTTTTTTTGTGAGTCAGAGGAATCGGCAACATCAGACAGTTTTTACACGGGAGATCCAGGGTCAAACCCCTTGGCTACCACTATAACCTCTCAGGGACCGCTCAGCCTGCAAGAACAGTACCTGGATAAGACGAGGCTCGAACTCGTGACTTGCTACACAGCAGGAATGCCTTAACAGTGCGTCCGCTGGCCACTAGACCATGCCCCTGTGGGCTATATTATTTATAATTAACAAAACAACTAAATTATATATATATATATATGGATGCACGCACACTAACCTAAGGTAAGGTAATTAACATGATTACTCAATATTGAAGCTTTTGTGAAGTTGATGAACACGACATCCACATTCATATACATAATTTATGGAAACTCACAATATGGTGTGTACAATCATCATTTTCCAACCATTCATAAGATATCAAGTTTACAAAAATCCACAAACATTCTCTTTTTAGGAATTTTTCAAAGCAGTGATGGTTATATTGTGGTGTATACTATAAAATTCAACGTTGAGGTAACTATGAGAATATTTAATTTCCCACTCTCATGTTGTATTAATATTAGAGAAACCAATAAAAGGTGATTCTACCATGACGAAACGTATTAGCTCCGCATTATATTGTACAAACAAGATATTTATATGATCTTGATTAAAAAAATACCACCTTTCATAACAGATTATGAAGAACGGGTTATGCCTATATAGACATTTTCATCGCCATGGTTTTTCAGGCCCATTACAATGGGAATTGTTTTTTAAAAATTTGCTTTAGTGTTCACTTTGAAGACACCCTATTTGGTGTTTGTGTTTCAGGTGTGACCTGTCAGGCCACGAGGTAACTCCTCAAATTGAATTGTGTTTTGCATTAAGGCTGAACACAAATATATACGTGGAGGGAGAGACTCTTAGGATTCATCTCCTAGTGTATCTTCATATTCTAACTCTCATTATTTTACATTATTTTACATTTTCACCCAATCCCAATGATTAGGTGTTAACATTCCCCCCCTTAATCTAAAGGGATGTTGGTGAGTCCAAGCATCGTTCTAAATATTTTGAACTTTTCTCTTCCAAGCGCTTTGGTGAAGATGTCTGCAATCTGCTCTTTTTTGGAACTATGGCGTAGATGGATTGTATTGGCATCAACATTATGTCAAATCATATGGTATTTTGTATTGATGTGCTTCGTTCGATCATGGAACTATAAGGGGTTCTTGGAAACTTTATCGCATAAGTGTTTTCAATTATGAGTAGAGTTGAATGCACTTGTTTCTCCTGCAAATCTTTCAGAATTTTCCTGAGCCACAAAATTCCCTTTCTTGCTTCATCTTTTTCCACATATTCTACCTCAATTGTGGAATCTGCTGGAACTGATTATTTGTGAGCTCTAGGATACAGCTCCTGATCCAAGAATCATAGTATAACATGAAGTAGATACACCAATTTCTTTGTCTCCAACGAAGTCTGAATAAGAGTATCCAATCAAGTTGAAGTCACCCACCTGTGTATACTTGAGTCCAAAGTGTTGATTCCCCTTCAAGTACTTTAGAACTCTTTTTGCAACAGACCAATGTCCCTCACAAGGCTTTTGCATAAACCTGGAGAGGATTCCAACAAAAAATTAAATGGTCAGTCTAGTAATAATCAGGTAAGTGAATCAGAATCATCTACATCACTTCCCTTTTTCCTAGCGCAACTTCTTGTTCTTGTCTTTCCAGCCTCATCGGGATGGAAATTTTCAAGTGCCTTTGTCAGCCATTTTGGAGGCCCTTTCTAAGATGTCCTAGGATACTCAGTTAACTGGGTTGGGGCTGAATCAATATTTAGTCCCCCAATTTTGTCAATCACATCACTCAAAGTGTCATTCGTGGCTAGAGCTTCATATGGGGGGAGAGTGCTTCAAAATAAGATTCCACATATTGATCCAATATAGGAATCCCCCCTTCAAGATGTGGAATTTGATTATCAAATTCTTGAAATGAATTTTCATGCCCGAATCTATCCAATTGATCAAGTTTCCGCTCAACAACATTGTCAGCCTTAGAAGATTCAAGAAAGATGACATCTCTAGATGCTACAAACTTCTTGTTAACTTCATCATAGAGATGGTATGCTTTGGAGGTATTTGAATACCACAAGAAGATACAACTACGACTCCTTGCACCAAGTTTGTTTCTTTCTTCCTTATGTATTAAGGCATAACAGTTGGAACCAAAGACCCTGAGATGCTTTACTGAAGGTATGTGGCCATGCCACATTTCTTAAGGATTCTTTTTTATTATAGCGTTAGATGGACACATATTCTTTATATACACAACACGTAGCATCAGCACAAAACATCAATTTTACATTCTTGAAAAACATCATGGAATGTACCATATTTAAAATTGTCATGTTCATTCTGATCTGAATTTGAATGTTAGTTTGTTTGTGCTAATTTCATTTTCAGATATAAAACTTATTTACTGGTCGTATGCTTGATGTACAAGTTCCCTTGTTGCTTATGTGTGTCAAAGAGGTAATTAAAACTAAATTTTATGAGTTTTTTTGAAAGCATAAAACATGAATCTAAATGGGTGAATAGTAGCAACATAAACAACAAGAAAACGTCACAAACTGAACCATTAAAATAGAGTTTTGATGAAGGAGTTCACCCCTCCTGGGATACATCTCCTTGGTCCAGCTTCATAGCTTGGGCCTATGTATTAGCTCAATTGTTCTCAAAATTATGTTTGCATGCATCAAATTCTCTTTGAACCTATTCCAATGAGTTTAAAATGTCGAAATCTATCATAAATGACTATTATTTTACTCAATTTGGTTACTAGATGTTATGGGCATGACCTTCCCTCATGGTGGCCCTGGGCTTCAAAAATATCCAAGGCAACAAAAACCTCTGTATATGACCTCTTTGGCCTCTACAACATTTTCCAATGGCTCCAAAACATCAAAATCTACCAAAAATGACTCTTCCTGATGATCAGAACTGGATCATGGACCAGAGTGATAGCTCAAAATTCAAAGTGTTTGGAAGTGTGTCGAACCTAAGCAAGTGGATAGATCTTGTCTTCCTAATTCCTTCACCGAGAATGGTTCGAAAAACCGACACCGTATGAAGAGGTTATCGCAATTTGAAAAGTCCAGTAAACTACAAAAACTGGACTTTGACTAAGTTTGACTTGGAAATTTTGGGAACTTTAAAATATATATATATATATTCCAGGGAATATTCCTAGAATATTCCTCAAAATATTCCTTGGAATATTCCCCATAATATTCTGAATGGTCCAATCAGGTTATGACATGTGGCATGGTTTCATTAGTCCACTGGTTGACTTTTGAATTAACAGGCCAATAGGAGGCCACCACGTGGCAGGCCCGGAGGCTGCCACGTGACCCTAGAATAGTTCATTAAAATTGTTTTGGAGCCGGCGGGGATCAACCGCATGACCTCTCGCGTAGCAATCCCACGCTTTACCGTTCCACCATACCATTGCTTCTTAATAACTAACGGAGCGCAGCTATATTTGAAGATTGGTGTTTTCCGCGTTAGGGGAGCGGAGGGGCCAGCCCCTCCCATACGTCCTGTTATCACTCAGGTTTTCCTTGAAGTTGTGGAAAAGGAAAGTATACCCGAGGTAACCACAAACCAACCTTCAGATGCAGAATCTAGCCAATCTGCATCTAGAGAGGTCTCTCTCTTTATATCTTTGTTCTTAGAAGGTTTTAGGCTAGTTATAGATCCAAGAGTTTGTTTGAAAATGGTGGAATCCACAAACTAGGGGCAAGGTTGAAAATTTTCAGTCCATTGGGCTATGGAGTCAAAGGATGGCTTTACTGGATTTCTATTCTACACACAAGATGGCTTTGCAGGGCAAGATAGCCAGACAGAGAACAATCCTTAAAATTTAGAGTGGATGGGATGATTTTGAAGGGATGAAAGGAAGCTAAGAATCTTTCACCATGTTCAAAAGAAAGAAATGAAATGACTACAAACAAAGAGCAATGAAGAATTCTTTATTATAGTAATCAACAATGTTTAAATTAGCAAAGCAAGAGCATTTAAGAATTCTTGCTTATAACCAATTTAGAGGAAAACATTAAGAACAATCACATCTGAAATCAGAGTACAATTAAGTAAATTCTGATTCAATCCTTTATGTAAATTATTCAGAAATGGACACAATGATATTATAAACTGATATAAAACTTAAGACAAAGGGTAGAAAGACTTATTGAACTGCAGTCCAACACATGAATCCTGCAAAAAGTCCTGAGCTTCAAATCGTCATCCAGTAAGCCACGAATAAATTTCTCCAAAATGCTTTTATTCCGAAAATCTCAATGTTACAGCAGAGTAATAGAATCCACCCAAAATACTTCCAAGAGTGAAGTATTTATACAAATTCTAAACTAAAATATCTTGAAAAAATATCAAAATTGGTTCACAAATCTCTCCAACTATTTTACATAAATAGAACTGAAGTAAAGGACACTCAAACTAATGCATCTATTTGGCACTATTTTGTATGGATAGGTGATGACAAAGAGGATAATTCGAATTTGATCCAACTCTTAGTTGATGATGAGGCATCCAAGTCACTAACTGCTTCCTTTCTTTGTGCAATTCTGCAAATTTGGGGTCCAATGATACATTTATATTTCTCAATCCGTAATAGATATGTAAAACGTGAAAGAGGTTATTGTATATAAATATGTTGGTGAGATAAACCTCTTTCACTTTCCTAAAATTCCTCTCCAGCTGTGCACAATAGGCTCTGCAAAAAAGATGTGTCAAACAGAGTTTTACAGAGTCTGAACAATAGCCTCTAAATATGTGCATGTATCTCTCAGCCTGAAATCACTGTGGAAAAAATGAGATAGGTTTTTGTAGATGGGTCTCTTAGGAACAAAAACCTCCTTCAGTTTTGTAAAATGTATTTCTAATTGGCCACAATATTCTCTGCAAAATGATGACTTAACAGGAATTTTCTGCAAAAAGTGCTTTCCAACATTGTTTAATATTTCCAAAACCATAATGGCTGTTAGAAAAGTGAGAGAGGTTTTTGTAGATTGCCCTCTTAAGAACATAAACCTCCTTCAGTTTTGTAAAATTCATCTTGGATTGATCACAATAGTTTCTGCAAAACTATGACTAAAATATGCAATTTCTGCAAAAATGTTCCTTCTTGTTATGTTTTTTCATCTTTTTACTTTCTTGCTCTTTTGACTGTTTTACTTTCACTTTAGACAAACCTCACTATTGGTGAAAGTATTCTCATCTCTTTTTACCATTTCACTACCTTCTGTATTTACTTTTAATGTTTACCTTTGACTGCTCTGTAACTTCATTTTAACTTTCACTGACTTTTACCTGATACACTTTAACCACTGATACTCTTTAGCTGTTATGCTTTCTAACCTCTGTTTGAATAGATTTGATAAAAATCTTGGAGTAAACAAATCTTATGACTAGTATTAAGATTGTTTATCCAAGGATGTGATCTTCTGATTACCTCTTCAGGGGACAACCGAGTAGATTTTTCAAGCAATTCCCCAATGGACAAGGGAGTGAGGTTTTGACCAGGTTCAAAATGGAGCATTGTATTGATAGCTTGGGGAGTAATGGGGAAAAGAACACTCTGGTAAGGAGACATTACTGCTCTTTGAGTTGGATCATAGTTAGAATGGCAGTAGTGGATAATTTCTGGGAAAATAAGGACTGAGGGGATGAGATATCTCGGGAGATTGGATTCCCACAACCCAATGACATCTTGCCCCTTCGAATAATCGTCTCTGCAGCGACAATAACTCAGAAGGGCGCTTTCATCAAAATGCAAGTCTTTAATCTGAAAATCTTTATCTACTAAAGGCAAATATTCTAACTCTCTGTGGGGGGCATTCAATGGAGTCACATTCAGGGCTGCCGGGGCTTCCATTTTGGTTCTTGTGGATTCAAAATGGAAGTTTCTGGGTTTTCTTCACAGGTCGGGCGCGATTTCAATTTAAATGAAGGAAATTAGCACAATTGCAGTTTCAGGGGAACAATTCACAGTTTTAAACCTCAGGGAATGATCTCAGTGATAAGTTTTAATCACTAATCCAGTGGAAAACAAGGAAAACAGACTTTCTTTTGAAGTTCGAAGCGCTATAGGATAAATACCTGTTCTTGGAGGCAAACTAGGTTTTAACAGGTATCAGGCGGTGGCAAAAGGATGCTCGAACACTGGTCCGGTGGAATTCTGGAGCGAAATCGGATATAACAGTAGATTTCAATGAAAATTTGAATTTCGTAGCGTAAAGCGCAGTCGCTTTCAAATGGTGAAAATGACATAAAAACACGAAATTTGTTTTATTTCCAAAGTCAACAAGGGGTTTTTAGTTTTTCGAGGAGTGACGTCACTTTGGTACGGGCTGACGTGGGGCAGGGGGGCCGGGCGGTAAGCGGTTAGTCCCCGCACCGCTTATGGACAAGAGTGGTATTACACGCGGGGGGAGCGATTCCATTTGGCGATGGACGCGTGGCAGGTGAACTATTCCAATACCACCCTTCCCCCGCGCGTTAAAATGCTGACAAGGGATGGGTAGCGGAATTGATAGGGAGCGTTGATCTCGCTCTAAGGATGATCGATGGCTAAGTGACGAGGAGATGGTGGGGTATTATCGTGCAGGGTTCTGGGGTTTTAAACGCAATTAACTTTATATAACATCCCGGGGGGCGTCATAGGCGGAAAAGTGTGGTTATTAATTAATTCTGACAATTAATTAATCCCAATGGTTAATGAAAGACGGGTCGTTAGCAGGGTTCAATTATGTTTAAAATAACTGTTGCATGCCAAGTGGATGAGCCACGGTGGCATGGGGTTTTTCCGGTTTTGGTTTTAAAAATAGAACTGGTTATTTTTTGTGTTAAACATATATATAATATGTCTAAAGTTTTTCTCATATATTTTTTTATTATATGATAAAATTAATCAATGTAATGACTACTGCAGATGGAGAACTATATAAGGATATATTTAACCAAAGGGCGTATGAAGCGGGTTTTTAATGAATATTTGGGAAGTAAATACTTTGGTTAAAACATAATAGAGGGGTTTTTGGGATATTAATTTAAAAGGAATTATATACTTAGGATAAGGCATTTTACTAGGGATTTAGTAAATAAAGTTAAACATTAATATGACAAAGGGACAAGGGAACTCAAAATATTTCACACATCTAAGAAAGTGACAATTTCTGAAGTAAATTGCAATATCTCATCTTCAACACTTAAACTTAGAATAGTAAGTTATTTTGAGGGATTTTTATGGAATTTTGCATTATTTTCCTAAGCAAAATGAGATTTTACTTAGGAAAAGGTTAAAGATGAATGATTATAATGATGAATTATCTCAAGTACTTAGGTCTTTTTGATCATTAGGCCGATGGTCCGGTCCCTCCAAAAGTCAAGGAAATGCCTTGAGCCCCTTTGATCTCCAAATACCTTAGTACTTTGGGGGAAATTAGTAAAACTTTTAAGGGGAAAGTGATGAGGGAAGTTAATGATTTTGACTTTCCTTGATGTGATTTTCCAGTGTATTTCCTGCTTCAGTATTTGTGATGAAAGTAAAGGATCAGAAACATTGTAGCAGCATCATTCATCAGATAAAACTTTAGCAACACCATCTACCTACCCTATCTACTACTACCATTTTCTCTTCTTTATTAGGGTGCATTTAGACTTGCAAACCCTTTTCAACCTTTTCTTTTTACATGATAAATCTATCTATTTCTACCCTTATTACATCCAAGGGCTCAGATTAAACTGTTGAGCACCTCTTATTAACTCTACCTATCTACTTATCTGCCAAGATTAAACTGTTTGGTCAGATATTTATTCTCTATTCTATAACATGAAATTGAAACATGAATGAGTCAAGTTTAAACAGTTTGACTCTTCATAAATTGTGGCAAAAGTTTGACAAGCTGCACACAATTGCTTATTTACAAAAATGAAATAGTAGTGGCATTTGGATTTGCACACTTTCCTTGGTCTATTTTTGTTTGGGGTTCATTTCTTTCACTTTTTTGACCATTTTATTTTTCTTACCCTTTGATTTTTTCTTTTAGGGTATACCCTCTTTACATTTTTTAAATTTTTTGATTTTTTGGTTTTTCAAGAATATGGAACACCTTTGCTCAAGAAAAAGGTTTGAACATATTCCATAGTTCAATCAAGACAATCATGAAAAATGACACCTATTGGTATAGGAGTCTAACACTGGCTCCACTTGGGGATGGTTTTTCCTTGTGAAAAGTCAAGAACAGCAGGTCAGTTGCCTCAAAATGTCTCCAAACTAAACCATGTAATCTCCTTCTTCTGGTAGCTTTATTGTATATATGATAGTAAAACTTCTGAAGCTTAGGGCCTTCACTTCGGGCTTCAACTCCAGTAAGTTACTATCCACTCAAAACTTAAAACTTTGTTGCCCAGTTAGGAATTTTCTGCCTTGTTCCAATCCCAAACATGCATTTGCTGTGGTTGAAAATCTTGAATTGAATATAGTCCTTTTCTGCAACCTGAAATCTGATCTGAAACTAAAACAACACACAAAAATTTTCAAACCAATTTAATGAAAAACTAGCTGAAAATTGAAAACTAAAAAAAAATGCTCAAAATTCTAAGCTTATTAGCACTCATTTACCTACTCTAATCTACTAAAAATCTTATTGAATCAGGTAATACAAAAATGCCAATGAAGCCAATCAAGTATCTGTAAAAATAAATGGATAAATTGATTGCTTGTGATCAAAATTGGAAGTATGTTATGATCATGTGCCTTTATAATAAATGATAGGATGTGTAAAGACCACTTTTGATGTATTTGATCCTTGTAGAGAAAACATGTTTGCAAATTTGGGCTCAAAAGATTCTCCATATAATCTGATATAGGATCAATAAAAGCATGATGTATGTTAGTTATTTCTAGGCCTTCAATGACTAATTGTTCAATTGAATTATGAATATTAGACCATGAACTTATTTCTTCAGTCTTGTGTTTGAAAGAATAATCATCCTCAATATGCAAGTCAAAAGATAGTACAATTTCCTCTTGCTTTGGAGAAGGAAGATTTTCAAAGAATTCTTTAGGATTTCGGAAATTGTATGACTAAATTTGAGAATGCAAAAGTTTGATTTCATTTTCATAATTATCGCAAATTATATCAAGAAGCCATTTTTTAACTTGAGGAGAACATTTTCTTGATTTAAAAAGAAGAAAGAAAGCTCCTAGAAAATCCTCATCAAACTGAAGTTTTGATAACTCATCCCTGAATTCATTTAAAATTTCATCAAATGAAAGATTTTCCACAAACCCTGTCATCCAGTATCACTATTACTGCTTTGGAATATGGATTATTTGGTTGTGGAATTGCTCTGAAACTTGAAGCTCTGGATCTCTGATCAACAGTGTCTTGATTGGAAAATGATATCAAAAGAGTCAGAAGAATGATGCTCAAATGTGCATGGAGATTTTATATTTACAATTTTCAAAAGAGATAAATTAAAAACTACTCTAAGATCTTCTCTAAAATACAATATACATTGGAAAACTCCATCAATTTAGAAAGAACATAATGTCTTGGATAACAATCTAAGTTAAAAGCCTGATCTTTTTGTATTGTTCTTTCAGGTTCATTGCTCCAGTGGAGTCTTAGTAGTGAAATTGATTTTGGAGTCGCCAGGTGGATGATTTTAATCTTTGTGTGTCTGATCAGTGTCCACCATCATAGATCAGATCTAAACATGTAAAACAATTCTGAAGAAAATTTAGTTCTTCAAGAAACCAAATTTTGAGTATTTTATGATTATTTTATTTTTTATGAATTTTCAAAACAACTTCCATGATTTCTTTAAGAAATTTAAGATTTTGAGTTAAAATTTTCTCAAAGAATTATTAAACTAGAGAGTCTGATTAAACATTTTGAAACTAAGGTTCAGTATATAAGCTAAATCAGAGATAGACTGAAGCAACATTTATTTACTATGCAATTGCAGAGCAAAAGCATTTCAAAGGCTACCTGGCTGATCTTCAGACTCTGTCTGTAGCTTATAAGCAAACAATAATGACAATAAAAAATGATTCAGGTCCCCAGTATGGTTGCCACTATGTTATCACTCAGGTTTTCCTTGAAGTTGTGGAAAAGGAAAGTATACCCGAGGTAACCACAAACCAACCTTCGGATGCAGAATCTAGCCAATCTGCATCCAGAGAGGGCTCTCTCTTTATAATTTATCTTTGTTCTTAGAAAGTTTTAGGCTAGTTATATATCCAAGAGTTTGTTTGAAAAATGGTGGAATCCACAAACTAAGGGCAAGGTTGAAAGTTTTCAGTCCATTGGGCTATGGAGTCAAAGGATGGCTTTACTGGATTTCTATTTTACACACAAGATGGCTTTACAGGGCAAGATAGCTAGACAGAGAACAATCCTTAAAATTTAAAGTGGATGGGATGATCTTGAAGGGATGAAAGGCAGCTAAGAATCTTTCACCATGTTCAAAAGAGAGAAATGAGATGACTACAAACAAAGAGAAATGAAGAATTCTTTATTATAGTAATCAACAATGTTTAAATTAGCAAAGCAAGAGCATTTAAGAATTCATGCTTATAACCAATTTAGAGGAAAACATTAAGAACAATCACATCTGAAATCAGAGTACAATTAAGTAAATTATGATTCAATCCTTTATGTAAATTATTCAGAAATGGACATAATGATATTATAAACTGATAAAAAACTTAAGACAAAGGGTAGAAAGACTTATTGAACTGCAGTCCAACACATGAATCCTACAAAAAGTCCTGTACTTCAAATCGTCATCCAGTAAGCCACGAATAAATTTCTCCAAAATGATTTTATTCCGAAAATCTCAATGTTACAACAGAGTAATAGAATCCACCCCAAATGCTTCCAAGAGTGGAGTATTTATACAAATTCTAAACTAAAATATCTTGAAACAAATATCAAAATTGATTCACAAATCTCTCCAACTATTTACATAAATAGAACTAAAGTAAAGGACACTCAAACTATTTGGCACTATTTTTGATGGATAGGTGATGACAAAGAGGATAATTCGAATTTGATCCAAATCTTAGTTGATGATGAGGCATCCAAGTCACTAACTGCTTCCTTTCTTTGTGCAATCTGCTCCAACAATTCTGCAAACTTGGGGTCCAATGATATCTTTGTATTTCTCAATCAGTAATAGATATGTAAAAAGTTAAAAAGGTTATTGTAGATAAATATGTTTTTGAGATAAACCTCTTTCACTTTCCTAAAATTCCTCTCCAGCTGTTCACAATAGGCTCTGCAAAATTATGTGTAAAACAGAGTTTTACAGAGTCTAAAAAATAGCCTCTAAATATGTGCATGTATCTCTCAGCCTGAAATCACTGTGGAAAACATGAGATAGGTTTTTGTAGATGGGTCTCTTAGGAACAACAATCTCCTTCAGTTTTGTAAAATGTATTTCTAATTGGCCACAATATTCTCTGTAAAATGATGACTTAACAGGATTTTTCTGCAAAAAGTGCTTTCCAACATTGTTTAATATTTCCAAAACCATAATGGCTGTTAGAAAAGTGAGAGAGGTTTTTGTAGATGGCCCTCTTAAGAACATAAAACTCCTTCAGTTTTGTAAAATTCATCTTGGATTGATCACAATAGTTTCTGCAAAACTATGACTAAAATATGCAATTTCTGCAAAAATGTTCTTTCTTGTTATGTTTTTCATCTTTTTACTTTCTTGCTCTTTTGATTGTTTTACTTTCACTTTAGACAAACCTCCCTATTGGTGAAAGTATTCTCATCTCTTTTTACCATTTTACTGCCTTCTGTATTTACTTTTACTGTTTACCTTTGACTGCTCTGTAACTTCATTTTAACTGTCACTGACTTTTACCTGATACACTTTAACCATTGATACTCTTTAGTTGTTATGCTTTCTAACCTCTGTTTGAATAGATTTGATAAAAATTTTGGAGTAAAAAAATCTTATGACTAGTATTAAGAATGTTTATCCAAGGATGTGATCTTCTGATCACCTCTTCAGGGGACAACCGAGTAAATTTTTCAAGCAATTCCCCAATGGACAAGGGAGTGAGGTTTTGACCAGGTTCAAAATGTAGCATTGCATTGATGGCCTGAGGAGTGATAGGGAACAGAACACTCTGTTCAGGGGACATTACTGCTCTTTGAGTTGGATCATAGTTAGAATGGCAGTAGTGGATAATTTCTAGGAAAATAAGGACTGAGGGGATGAGATATCTCGGGAGATTGGATTCCCACAACCCAATGACATCTTGCCCCTTCGAATAATCGTCTCTGCAGCGACAATAACTTCGAAGAGGACTTTCATCGAAATGCAAGTCTTTAATTTGGAAGTCTTTATCCACTAAGGGCAAATATTCTAACTCTCTGTGGGGGGCATTCAGTGGAGTCACATTCAGGGCTGCCGGAGCTTCCATTTTGGTTCTTGTGTATTCAAAATGGAAGTTTCTGGGTTTTCTTTACAAGCCAGGGCGCGATTTTGGTTTAAATGAAGGAAATTAGCACAATTGCAGCTTCAGGGGAACAATTCACAGTTTTAAACCTCAGAGAATGATCTTAGCGATAAGATTTAATCACTAATCCAGTGGAAAACAAGGAAAACAGAGTTTCTTTTGAAGTTTGGAGCGCTATAGGATAAATACATGTTCTTGGAGGCAAACTGGGTTTTAACAGGTATCAGGCGGTGGCAAGAGGATGCTCAAACACTGGTCCGGCGGAATTCTGGAGCGAAATCGGATAGAACAGTAGATTTCAGTGAAAATTTGAATTTCGTAGCGGAAAGCGCAGTCGTTTTCAAATAATGAAAATAACATAAAAAACACGCAAATTTTTTTTATTTCCAAAGTCAAAAAAGGGGTTTTTATTTTTTCGAGGAATGACGTCATTTCAGTACGGGCTGACGTGTGCAGGGGTCGGGCGGTAAGCGGTAATCCCCGCACCGCTTATGAGCAATAGTGGTATTAAACGAGAGGGCAGCGATTCCATTGGGGCATTGACATGTGGCCGGAGGGCGGTTTCAATACCACCGTGCCCCCGCGCATTATCATTCGGGTATCGGATGGGTAGCGGAATGAATGCTGGCGGTAGATCTCATAGCGGGAGATCGGACGGTGGGAAGGGACGTGGAGTAAGCGGGGGTTTATCGTGCGGGTCCGGCGGGTTTTTGAAACAATTATTGTTTAATTTAATCACCCCGGGAGGCTTTTGATAGGCGGAGGCAAAGGTTATTAATCAATCCTGATAATTAATTAATCCCTTGGTTTAATGGAAAGTGGGGTTGCAGACAGGGTTTCGATCAATAGTTAAAGTGTCGGGTGGGATGCCAAGTGGATGGGTCACAGTGGCATGGGAGTTTTTTCCGAAGTTTTGGTTTTAAAAATAAAACTCCGGGTTGATTATTTTTTCGTGTTAAACATATATATCATATGTTTAAAGCATTTCTCATATATGTTTTTTATTATATGATAAATTAACCAATATAATTAACTTATCATAAGGGCTGGACTATTATATAATGATATATTTAACCAAAGGGCGCATGATGCGGGTTTTTAATGAATAATTGGGAAATAAGTACTTTGGTTAAACTTTATAATAAGATGGGTTTTTTGGATATTTATATAAAAGGAGTTATATACTTAGGATAAGGCATTTTGACTAGGGATTTAGTAAATAGAGTTAAATGTAAATATGACAAAGGGACAAGGGAACTCAAAATACTTTGCACATCTAAGAAAGTGACAATTTCTGAAGTAAATTGCAATATTTCATCTTCAACACTTAAACTTAGAATAGTAAGTTATTTTGAGGGATTTTTATGGAATTTTGCATAATTTTCCTAAGCAAAATGAGATTTTACTTAGGAAAAGGTTAAAGATGAATGATTATAATGATGAATTATCTCAAGTACTTAGGTCTTTTTGATCATTAGGCCGAGGGTCCGGTCCCTCCAAAAGTCAAGGAAATGCCTTGAGCCTCTTTGATCTCCAAATACCTTAGTACTTTGGGGGAAATTAGTAAAACTTTTAAGGGGAAAGTGATGAGGGAAGTTAATGATTTTGACTTTGCTTGCTGTGATTTTCCAGTGTATTTCCTGCTTCAGTATTTGTGATGAAAGTAAAGGATCAAAAACATTTAGCAGCATCATTCATCAGATAAAACTTTTGCAACACCATCTACCTACCCTATCTACTACTACCATTTTCTCTTCTTTATTAGGGTGCATTTAGACTTGCAAACCCTTTTCAATCTTTTCTTTTTACATGATAAATCTATCTATTTCTACCCTTATTACATCCAAGGGCTCAGATTAAATTGTTGAGCACCTCTTATAAACTCTACCTATCTACTTATCTGCCAACATTAAACTGTTTGGTCAAATATTTATTCTCTATTCTATAACATGAAATTGAAACATGAATGAGTCAAGTTTATACAGTTTGACTCCTCATAAATTGTGGCAAAAGTTTAACAAGCTGCACACAATTACTTATTTACAAAAAATGAAATAGTAGTGGCATTTGGATTTGCACACTTTCCTTGGTCTATTTTTGTTTGGGGTTCATTTCTTTCACTTTTTTGACCAATTTATTTTTCTTACCCTTTGATTTTTCTTTTAGGGTATACCCTCATTACATTTTTTAATTTTTTTGATTTTTTGGTTTTTCAAGAATATGGAACACCTTTGCTCAAGAAAAAGGTTTGAACATATTCCATAGTTCAATCAAGACAATCATGAAAAATGACACCTATTGGTATAGGAGTCTAACACGTCCAAGACCCCGTGACCTCGGTTTAAGCCTCACTGCTAGCATTAAGGTTGGATATGGTCATATAAATTCAAGTTAATGCCACTGGTAATTTGCAAATGTTTTCGCAAACGGTTTACTCCAACCATAACCTTCGCCCATTCAACGGATAATACCGCAGGGTTTGCGGCCATGTGGCCACCCCAAGCATTAAAATTAACGGTCAGACTAGCGGATCAGTTCGTGTGCCCTTAAATATTGACGGAAATTGCTAATTTGACTTCAGTTAACTGAAGTTCCCCAATTTTAGTGGAGCTGATGTAGGTGACACTGGGCAAAATCTTGTTTTGGCTCTATCTAGAGCTAGATTCACCCAATTTTGGAGTGCCAATAGTCAATTTCAACTATCTCCAACATTATAGACTCATTGGTGAGGTTTGAAGAGCCATCAGATAACTTTTGAGCAGGTTTTTTCTTCAGTCAAGTTCAAGGGGCCACTAGGGCCACTAGGGGGCAGCAGCAGTTTGAGGTCGAGCCAGGGGAGCTATAGGCCTTATTCAGAAATCCAATAGTCAATTTTGGATGTTTCAGATGTTATGAAACCAATGGTGTGGTTTTAAAAACTTTTATAGGAATTTTGAAGGCCGATATGCTTCAGTGAAGTTCCAGGGGCCACTAGTGCCAGCTTTTGCCAGCAGCAGTTTGGGGCCTAGCCAGGGCAGCTAGAGGCCTTATGCATTGAACCAATAGTAATTTCTAACTAAAATCAGAATTATGAATCCATTTATGGAGGTTTCAAATTATTTTTAGGACATCTAGAGGTTTAGAACCCATCAGAGAATTTTTCAGTGACCTGAGTGCCAAGGGGTGCCGACAGGTGTTGGAGGTGAAACTGGAGCAGCTGGAGGCCAATTTCTGTGAACAAATAGTATATCCTGACTATTTTTGGCATTTTGAATCCAATGAAGGTATTTTTGGAGCCATTTGAATACTTCTAGAGCTCTAGAAGCTTCAGGGAAGTTTTGGGCAACATAGGGCAAACCGTGGAGGAAAGCCTAGTTTGCGTATGTAGTGCTCGATTTGAGAAAATGATAAATCTCTATTTGGTGTCTGATGTGTGTTGGAGAAAATATGTGTGTTTTCATGGACAGAAATATAATTATGAAGGATTTAGTGCCATATAGAAGCTCAGTGTAGCTCAGTGGACCGACAGAAGGAATCAAGTCTAAGGGAGCCTAATTTTGTTTGCAGAGTGATGACAGCCATGACAGGGATATAGATGGTATTCCAAGTCATTTGGATCAGTTCAGCATCCATTGGAGTTAAGTGTGGAACTTGTAAAAGAAACTTTACCATAATCCCAAAGATCCAAGTCAATATGACAAAGCTCAAGGAGACGTAGCCCACAATATTCGGGTGAACTCCTAGATTAATTTTGATGTTATGTGTGGATGTTTTATTGCTGAATTATATTTCTGTTACACATTTTTAATTTCAGAAAAAAAAAAAAAAAAAAAAGGACTTAAGACACTTAAACAGTTAAAAATCATACACCACTTTCAAGCATAAATTCCGCAAATTGTCAATTATAAGCTAGATCTTTTATTTTTTTAACTAAGTGGGAGGTTCTTGAAAAACATAACAAGTTATCCAACCCATTTTCAGATCACCTGAGCCAAAATTGATCGAAAATTGCCTCAATTATGGCAAAACCAATTTTCCCTACAATTTCTCCACTAAATCTATAATCTAGCCAGCTAACTCCACTAAAATTGGAGCTCTACTGCATTTGGCGAACTCCGTCAAATCTGCCGCAAAGTTAACTGTGTCATTAATTAAATGATAAGCATGTTTTAATGTTATTTAATCCGGAAGTTAGGGTTAATCGCGCTCTTAAATTCATAGCCCTCCGCATTGGTCACGGGGTAGTGGTCATATGGTGAGGGGTTGGCCCGCGGGCTGGCCCCTCCTTCCGTCGTCAGAGCAATATGCTGCATAAAAATAAATGGTAGGTGCATTGGTTTTCAATTTAATGGCCTTTTTCCCAATGGTAAAGGAGTGCATTAGGTTGGGGGAGGTCACGAGTACAAACCCAGACCTCGACCCCCATTACCATTTTGCAATGCATTAACCTTCGACCTTAATAGCTATTTGCCACACGCCACCATAACACGCTCGCTCCATAATGTATGCCATTCGGAATATGGTTTAATACCTTGCCATCGAACCATATTAAAAAAATCCATTGATATATATCGGACCTGCAAACTAAAATCCACCATATAATATTTCATATGCAGGTTTTTAACTATGGGTTTATATAACATAAATGCCAAAATGATATGGCATATCTGAAAGATTTATAATTAATTAAGTTGAATTATATATATATATATATATATGCATTTAATTCAAATTTAACTAATTAAAAAAAATCATTTCCAACACATAGAAATCATGAACCCACATTCAACCTTAGGAGGTCATTCGACAAATTTTTCCTTCAAAAACCAAACTAGCGAATCCCGCAGTGACACTTCTCACAGTCCCATTGGACAAAAACTAAAGAAGAGTCCCTGAATGTTGACTGGGATGCCATGTCATCAACCTATACCTGTTGTGCAATTTTTTTATAAAAATTTGCTTGTTCTAAACGGCGATCGGCAGACTATAACTCTTTCATCCGAACTCGGTTTTCAACGAAACGAGTTGCGTTGAATTCCTTGTGATGGGTCGGTCATTTTCATTCTGGTTTTATTCAATTTTGAGCTAAAATACTGAGCCTCTTATCACATTTTTTCAGTTACTTCATTCTGTTTGGGATTATAAGGCACAATTGTTTGATTTTTGATCCCATGTTGGCGAAGATAGTTTTTAAAAACATTTGAAGTGTATTCTTTTCTAGTATCAGTGCAAATAGATCCAATACGATTTTGTGCATCATTTTCAATCCATGCATGAAAGTTCTTGAATGTTTTAAAAGCATCAAATTTGTTCTTCAATAAATAAACCCAACACATTCTGGTGTAGTCATAAATAAATGTAGTCATAAATGTATTTTCATTTGTAGACGGAACATGCATTGGGCCAAATAAATCTGAATGAATGAGTGCAATTTTTCTATGTGTTATGGAATGTGAATCATGTAAAGACTGTTTGCTATGCTTTCCTAGAATACAAGCATCACATTGCTTAAGTTTCCTAGGAATTCTAGGCAACCCATTAACACCATTTTTATTCAACAATTGAAGGTTGTCATAGTTCAAGTGTCCAGATCTACATGCCATAAAAGACTTGATGGAAATGTACCTTCATCATAGTGAGAACTATATGCAAAGTTTTTTACACGAGCAGAGGTACCTTGCAACTTTAGAAGTTTTTTTTTCTTCTATCCCCATCGTGACAAGTGAGTGATCTGATGATTTTCTAACCTCAACCTTGTCATCAAACATATGAATTGAATTTCCTTGCTAGCGCATGTGAACAAAGATAGCAAGTTTTTCCTCAACTCTGGGAGGTATAGAACATCATGTAGAAGAAAGTATGAAAGACCAGGAAGTTTAAGCCCGATTGTGCCATCCCTGATGGCTTGAGTTTTGATTTGTCTACAAAGTATACTCCTACATAAACATTGTTAGTAATCCTTCAATAAATTATCTTCTAAAATCCGTGTGGCATGTTGCTCCTGAATCAAGCAACCAATCATTTTCCTAAGACGCAGGTGAGGTATTAAACAAGTGTTTAA
Organism: Pinus albicaulis; assembly: GCA_034641835.2. Classification (NCBI taxonomy): domain Eukaryota; kingdom Viridiplantae; phylum Streptophyta; class Pinopsida; order Pinales; family Pinaceae; genus Pinus; species Pinus albicaulis. The sequence continues at coordinate 886,907,951 of CM076577.1, forward strand.
TTACTCCAATATTAAAATGTGCCACAACATAATGAGCAGATTCAGGTGCTTTACCTTTCTCTTTTTCATGAGTTTTACCTTTGGCTTCATTTATTTCTTGCTCAATTTTGTCCCAAGGTAGCTTACATGTGGATGCATCATGTCCATCTCTATTTCAACGTGTGCAATGAAGATCAAACTTTTCTCCTTGAAATTGTCTCCCCCCTGCCTTTGAATTTTATTCTTCCTCTTCCTCTTCGACCACAACTTCTTCTAGAAGAATATTGAGCATGATTCTTATCTCTATGTGTAAGACACACAGTTTCTTTGAAATACTGAGGATTTGTCTTCTTCCCAAAAGCATTTTCTCTCTTAGCAAACTTCTTCTCAAGGGAGTAAAAGGTAATCTCCTTGAGATTTCCACTTTCTCACAACGAATCAAGATAATGTGAGTAAGTGGGATATAGTTGCTTGAGATAAGTTATGAGAGGTATGTCTATTTCAACACCAATGTTTTTAATATCATGCATGATATATCTTACTTCTGATTCTAAAGAAAGAGGCTCATCATTTTTTAATTCAAGACTAAATAGTTTAATCATCAATTGGACAACTTCAAGTTCAGCGTGTGAGTCATATAATTCTTTCAACTTATTCAAGGCATCAAAGGCATTTGAGAATGGTGAAATATGATGACTCACCTCTTCATTTACAAATGCTACAGTCAAGACATAGGCCTTAATGTTCTTTTTTTCCAAAAGGTGATTTCCTTTTCTGAGGCGGACTTTGCAGGTTCATTATAATCGTCTCCTACACAAACTCCTTTCCACAACTCATTGAAATGAGAGTGTGTTTTAGTTTTTGGGACAACTCGGGATGGTTCTCCTTTCCAGTTAGAACCACTCCCACAATAGATATGAGTGAATGCATTCTAAATATGTATTGTGAAAAAAAATATATACTATGTTTCCAATACGCTAATACTGTAAAAAAAATTGGAATTATGGTGGTAATTTGTGTAAAAAAAATCAATATTTTATACAACACAGGTATATTTGGGGAAGACAGTATATGGGGGAGGTTTATTTGGGAGAAGTGGTATATGGGGGAGGGCGCATAATGTATCAAGGGATGGAAACGAATATATATGTGTGTTGGGGGTAAGTCGTATGACCGAGGAGTTGAACGGTGCAATGGACAGTCGAGAGGCAGCGTATTACAGAGAGGTATATATGACACGGACGAGAGGCAGTGTATTACAAGATGGTAAGAGAAGTCAACTGCTGGTGTGGGGGACCAGTGGTAAGGAGGAGTCGACCAATGGTGTGAGGTACTGGTGATGTGGACAATGTAGAGGAGTGTTGTAGATTTAGGAGGCGTGATGCCATGGTGGTAAGGAGGTAGAGTGGAGGAGGCAAGATGTGACAGTTTATAGGAGCATATGTTTTGGGTCGACTATTTGCAGGAGCCATAGTGGGAATCATATGTTGTGGGAGAGAAACGGTATTAACTGTGTGAACGCGGCATGCAGGGGTCTCGGAGCGCAGTGTGTCAGAGCCCAGGGAGAGGTTCGAGGAGAAGTAGAGGGGCACATAGCAAGGCACGACGTACTGGAGGGAAGAAGCTCTTAGGGAGGTGTCAGCATATGATAGGGCCAGTGTATTGAAGTAATATATATATATATATATATATATATATATATTATAAATAAATAAATAAACACACACAATATCAACCCTGCTATCGACGGTCCATCTTGGAGTTGCAGAGAGGAATTTATTCCTCCACCAACATGATGTAGAAATTAAGTATTGGCGGGAATGGCAGAGCAGCAAGAATACTGCATAAGGGAGTTACATAACCATGGACCGAAAGCCTAAAAAGGAGCTGGTTTGATACCATGTTAGGCCAGGAGGTAACTCCTCAAAATGAATTATGTTTTGCATTACGGATGAACACAAATATACACATGGAGGGAGAGACTCTTGGGATTCATCTCCCAGTGTCTCTTCATATTCAAACTCTCCTTATTTTCTATTTACATTATTTTACATTTCAACCAATCCCAACGATTAGGTGTCAACATGACCTTTGAAAGTGTTTGGTTTTTAGGCACCTTGTTTGGTGTTTTTTTCCAAGAGTGAGGTTTGATGATATTCTCTTTTTAGACACCTTTCTTGGTGTGCACCTTTTAGGAATGATCTTTGATGTGTAGAAATTATACAACAAGCATGTATATCTTGGATTCACCCGATCTAAAAATGTACTAAAGTTAAATACTGAATCTCTTCTACAAATCTTTTACGGAATTGAAAACACAATCGCTAATCACATGAACATGAAGAAAGATCAATCACACACAACACAGATAATTTCCCGGGGAAATATTACAGCTAAAAACCCTACTATCTTCTATTGTATATTAAGCATGGATCATGAAACAATTACATACAAAACTCTTCACATAAGAGCCCTAAGTACATCAGCTAATTGTCTCACACTGTCATATGAAAAAATGACCAACACATAGCCAATTCTTAGCCTCCAGACAACCTGCCTACCTTGCACAATCCCTGATGGTAAAGATCCCTAAAAGATAGGAATTATTGCCTACCTTGACTGCGCAAGTATCATGAGCACTCCAATGGGTGTTTGCCTCTATGTGTGCAAGCAGATAATGTCACAACTGATAGTCAACCTCACTTTCACCTAGAACTCAACTAGGTCTCCACTGGATCTGACATGCATGCAGCTAATAATAGTAAATCCTTAGTTGCATGTGAGATCACTGATTGTGAATTAATTAATATTTAATTCACTAGATCTCTCACTAGTGTATCTTCAGTTACAACTAGCACAACTGAGTTTAACTCACTTAACTGAGTTAAACTATTTAAAACTTGCACCAACTAATGCACCGCTGCACTTCGAACTCTGTTACAACTATAATTACTCTGCATGTCCCACCAACCAACCTCTAACTCAAAATCCACTAGCTAACTGAATTTTTTACTTTAGTTAAATATTTCAAGTCCACATTGAGAATAGATTATAGTTTAATGTCCATCTAAATTAAGGGATAGTAAAAATAAACATGCACCAAAAAATAGCATTGTGTGCCCCACCCTAATGTAGGTGCTTAATGCACTAGGTGTGGGTGTTGAATCTAAACACTCCCTCTCAAAAAGAAAGGGATTATCCTTCACCCTGATCCTGTCTCTATGGTATTCGAATTTTCTCCTGGTTAGCACCTTCGTCAGAATATCTGCATTTTGATCTTTCGTCGGAATGTACTAAATCAACATGATCCTCCTCTGCACACAATCTATGAGATGATGGTACCAAATATCTATATGCTTGGATCTATTATGAAACACAGGATTAATCGAGAGTTTAATGCAACTATGATTATCACAATGAATCATTTTTGGATCCATATGAGAACCAAATGAACCAACCAATATCTTTCTAATCCAGATAGCCTCACATGCAGCTTGACTTGCTGCCATGTATTCCGCTTCCGCTGAACTAAGTTCCATGGATCGTTGTTTCCTGCTGTACCAGGAAACTGTTGTCGATCCAATGCTAAATACCCCCCCCCCCTTATGTGTTCTTTCCTTCTGATGGACTTCCAGCCAAATTTGCATCCGTGAAGCCATGAAAATTCACTCCATCTGTCTGTATGTACCATATACCATACTCTAATGTGCCCTTGAGGTATCTCAGGACTTGCTTCCCCACCTTCCAAAAGAGCTTGGTAGGCTTAACCATAGCTTTACTCAGTTGGTTAACTGCGTAGCAAATGTCCGGTCTCATGTTCACTAGATACATTAGCGAACCCACTAACTATCAATAGACAATAGCATCCACTACCTCTCTAGAAGTAGCATCCTCTTTCTTCCAGTTTCCTGGAAGAGGAGTATCCATGGGTTTGCAGCTCTCCATGTTAAAATTACCCAGTATCTCTTTTGCATACTTTCCTTGAGACACAAAAATTTCACCATCCCACTGTCATATTTCCAATATAAGGAAATAATGAAGGAGGCCTATATCCTTCATTCTGAACTCCCTTACAAGATCCTCCTTGCATGAGTGTATCAGTTGCTCATCACCAGTAAAAATTAGATCATCAACATAAAGAAAAATGATCAATAGCTTACCCTCAACCACAATCTCGTACAGGTTTACATCTGCTTCACTTTTGTTGAAGCCCAGTCCGGTGAAATAGCTGTCTATCCGAGTTTACCAAGCACCGGGTGCTTGCTTCAGCCCATACAATGCTCTTTTGAGTCTGCACACATGCGAATCACTGTTGAATATCTCGAAACCTTCAGTTTGCTATATGTACACCTCTTCCTCAATGATCCCATTAAGAAACGCAATTTTCACATCCATCTAATGAATGCACTAGCCCATCTGCGTTGAGAGTGCAAGGATGGATCTTATGGAAGAGTACCTTATGACAGGCACAAAAGTCTCATCAAAATCTATCCCCTCGACCTGTGAGAAGCCTCGGGCCACAAATATGGCCTTGTATTTCTCCACACTCCCATCAGCAGCTTGCTTTACCTTGTAGATCCATCTCGAACCTACCACTGATTTGTCGACCGGTGTTGGGACTATCTCCCATGCACCGTTCTTGACAATGGAGTCATACTCCTCCACCATTGTATCAACCCAAGTAGATTGTTGCACTGCTTCCTGAAAGGAATATGGTTCAGCCACAGTACATTTTCTCATAACGCTCCTACATTCTGTGCAGCATCAAGTCTTAGCCTATCAGCTTCCGTGGTGCACCTTCTGTCATTTCTGATGGATGGCTCTACATTAGTGATTTTCTCCACTCCATGAACCTCATCATGTGGTTTATCCACATCTTAAGACTCATCCTTGGGAACCAACAGTTCCTCCTCTACATGCAAGTTCAGCTCCATATGAGGGGACAACCGCATGGCTTTCCCCTCATCAAATTTTATACCTTGTCGCACAAAAATGATTCTCCTGTTTGGAAAATACACACGATAATTATGGGGTGTTTCTGTGTACCCCACAAAAATCCCAACTTCGGCAGTCGGTTCGAGCTTCTTCCTGGCGTCCTTGGTCACATGCACATAAACAGATGAGACAAAAATCTTAAAGTGTGAAACATCAAGTTCCTTACCAATGAAATCCTCTTCAAGTGTACTCATGCCAAGTACTCTCTGAGGACAATGGTTTTTCACATAAACCGCATTGTTGCATGCTTCCGCCCACAAATGCATTGGTAGGCCCTCATCATGCAACATCTCTCATGTTGCGCCCACGATCGTTCTATTCTTCCTCTCCATGACCCCATTCTATTGTGAGTTATGAGGCGCTATGAGTTCTATTCAAATTCCTTCTTTGCTGCAGAAGTTCTTGAATTTTTTAGAGATGTATTCTCCACCATTATCGCTCCTAAGAGGCTTCACTTACTTCCCCGACTCTTTCTCCACCAATTCCTTAAACTCACAGAACTTAGAGAATGTTTGATCTTTCTTCTGCATGAATAAGATCTAACATTTACGAGAAAATTCATCAACAAATATTAAATAGTACTTATGTTTTGTTGTTGAAGCAACCGAGAATGGTCCACACACATCTGTGTGAACTCTCTCAAGGATCCCCGAAGTACGGTTCTCCTTCTCATGAAATGTGGAATTTACATACTTCCTCATAGTGCAACCCTTGCACTGATATAACAGAGTAACTGTTACCATTGGAAGTCCAGTAGAAATTTGTTGCATGAATTTCAAGTCTCCATGATGAAGATGGCCCAATCGCCTGTGCCATAATTCACCCTCATCTCGACTCACCACTTTTTCTGCCTTGCCCATCATTGTAGTGCATCCATCTACCTCCAACTTGTAGAGATTCTTAACTAGAATCCCTATCGTCTTGGCTTGACCCATTGTTTTATGTCGCAGGAAAGATTTTCCATCACTAAAAAAAATGCCATAGCCTTTGTCCTCCAACATTGCGATTGAGACCAAATTTGTCTTCAAGTCTGGTACATGCATTACATATTTTGATTGAAATGGTTTACTTGATTCCCTCTAAAAGGTAATGGTACCAATCCCAGTAGCATTGTACCATCCTTCATCACCCATATCAGTATGCATCTGGAGGGCTTTCTCCTCCAAGTCACTGAAAAGTTCCTTATCTCCCGTCATGTGAAAGGAAGCTCCACTATCCAAATACCACACAGATCCCAATGCACTTGAAACCATGCATGCGATCAATGAGAATTCAAGCTCAAATTGTGAGGCAAGGACCTCACCAGCTTCAGATCCAACAGCCTTCTTTTTATTATTCTTTTGTGGAAAGTTAGCAGCAAAATTCCCATGCTCGTGACAATGAAAACACTTCACCTTGGACATGTCCAGAATCGAATGAAACAACAAGAAGATCAACATCACAACGAAAGAAGTTTTGATGTAGGCGATTGGGTAATTTTATGGCTAAAACCATACAAACCAATGTACCTCAAGCAAGATAAGAAGGATAATAAATTATCACCAAAGTACTATGGTCCTTACAAGGTGTTGCAAAATATTAATACAATAGAATACAAATTGGAGCTTCCCGCATCTTCCTGAGTGCACACAGTTTTCCATGTTTCATGCTTAAAGAAGGTTATAGGTGACAAAATCTCTGTTCAAACAATATTGCCAGGACTTGAAAAGGAAGGAAAATCATATTGAAACCTGAAGTAGTCACAGAAATAAGAACTCTACAACTATGAAATCGATCAATATCAGAGTATCTAAACAAGTGGAAGAACTTACCCACTAAAGATTCCACATGGGAGGATTAATATTTTATACGGAAGCATCCAGAAATAATCAAACATTGTGGAAAAAAATTGTTTGAAGGAGAGGGGAATGCCAGGCCCCTATAATGCTAGTGTAGCCCCATATTGCTATTAGTGTAGCCCTATTATTGTTATTTTTGTAACCATATAGTTCTCATATTGATATTATTGTGCCCCGTAGAAGCCTACTATTGTTATTGTTATGCCCTTACATTCGTAGTGTTATGTTGGCTAGGATTATATTGTGACCCATTGGACTCCTATATATAGAAATGAGGTTTTCTCATTTGTATCATCCAAGAATTTTTCATTTATGTAATGTAAAGGAGGTTTCCCCCTCAAAGAGGTTAATTTCTAAGTCGTTGATCTATCTTTTCTTCTATTTTGTGAGTTGGTTTCTAACATTTTGTATCAGAGCTTTGGATTCTAGGGTTTCACTACTTCAAACGGGTCATCGTGGCATTTTCTATATAACTTTATTTTTCTACGAAGGTTCAGCAGCTAAAACAAAAACCCATTTGGGAAGAAATCCTGAGGAACTTGATGTAAAAATTTTAGATCTTGGTTCGCAATATTTTCGAACATATGATTTGTGGAAGTTAGGGTTTTTGCAGGCTCCCGAATTTCATCTCAAAGAGGTAACCTTGGGAAAATTGTCATAATTCTCTTTTTGAGCATCGGATTGGAATTCTGTAAAAAGTAGACAAAAGTGAACAGACTGTAGTTTTCTTTGTATCAATTTCAGAGCTGAAGGAGCAAATAGTGACACGTGGCATGTCGTACAAGTTCTCTCTACTGAACTAGTCCATAATTAGGTCATTGTGGGAAATTGGGAATAACTTTTCCTTGAAGAATCTGTTAGCACCTCTGCCAGATTTCCAAGGTTGAAGAAGGAATCCCAACAGAAGTAACCACATACCAAGATTTTGACTTGATAGCTAGCCCTATAAATTCGGAGAGGGCTCTCTCCAAAAGGTCACGGCTAGGAGGGCTAGAGGAATTATGGATTTTAGGCTAGATATAAGTGCAGGGGTTTGTTTTGATTTGATTTGGTTGGGTTTCACTAGATGAAGAAATTAGGTCAAGGGAGCTAGGTCAAGGCAAATGAGATTGGGTTGCAGGGATCAATGGGGAAAGGTAGGCACAAGGCTTATCACTTAAATATGATTGTGATGGAATTGTTTTAAGAATTAAGAGAAGCTAGGAATAGCATGGGAGATGTATTCTTCCTAGACAAAGGAAAATGGACAAACTATGATCAATTCCCCTAACAGAGCATGAGAAAGCATGTGTTCTGATTATCAAACTTGAAATAGATAATACCATAGAGATGAAGTGAACATGAATACAATACATTTCAACATATCAAACTGAAGAAAATACCATGATAAACATCATACCACAAGTATCCCAAAAAATAGTTGCAACTCCTCTTTATTAGTTGGCCAAACTGAGTACAATAGTTCCTTGATCAATAAGCAAACATACAAACTAATTCCAACCCTTGCTAAGAATGAAAAAAGGGACTAAATAGAAATCAAAACATCATTCACTCATCCTCAGAGGTCGAATCCATGAGTTGAGGAAGAGATCCACAAGATACTGAAAAAAAAATTCGGAATATAGGATGCTCCAAGTGACTCACTCCTCATTACATTCAACTGATTCATTATGACTCAATGGTGAATTTTACCCAATGAATCTACCCTTAGGTAACTTATCTTTGACATAATTACATTTACCATGATGAATTACATAAGTAGAAACACGGTTTCTTGAAGAAAATTCAAAATTTCAGAGAAACTTGGAAGAAATCAGCGAATTTGTCATTTGCGCCCTCCACTGTGCATTTACGCCCTGGCAGTGTCATTTGCACCATCTATGTTCAGGACCACTTTTGGCTGACCTACAGGAGTCCAAATCACGCCTAAGATGGCTTGTTGGAAGCCATACCTATCCTCTTTCTGAATATGCCTCAAGTTCTGAAAATCAGGGTCATTTCCCCCTTAAAAATTCATTCTCCCAAGACTGGTATTTGTGCAGCGTCTAGGTCAAAAAAGGGGCAGAAAGGTGATTTTTTGATGGTTTTTTGAGCTTTTCACCTATCAAAACTGCAAACCAAGGCTATAAACATGGTTTTATGAGATGCATTGGCCATTAGGAATCCAGTGGTGCCTTTCTTTCCCTCAAAAAGTGTCCCAATTATTTGAGTAGCGCCTAGGGCGCTACGCAAATGCCCAATTTTTTGCTAAATGTTTGTCCCAAAAAACACAAAAATTTCCAAATTTTGCAAAAAGAATAGGAAATTCCTCAAAAATTTTGGAATGGTTAATTATGATGTGTCTAATCTTTGAGGTAAGCCTCAACAATAATGTCCAATTTCTTCTTCTCCTCCATGGTCAAATCTTCAATTTTTGCATTGGCACTTTTGAGCTTGGCCAATGCAATTTTCTCCTTTAGTGCATGATGTTTGACCTTCCTCCTCAATAGGTCATTATCATTATTTTCCTTTTCTAGCAGCTTCTCCAAATGTTGATTGGCTCTATCAAGCCATGGCTCCCTATTCTCATTGATCACAATAGCAAGTTGCTCATTTAGGGTTAGTTGATCAGCAAGCTCAACTTCCCTTTGCCTCTCTAGAGCTAGAGCTCTTCTCAGCCCTCTAGTTCTAAGTCTCTATCCTGGTACTTGTTCCTCTTCATCATCGAGTAATCCATACTTATATATTGTTTCATCTAGCATGGCTTTGGCCTTTTCTGCCTCCCTTTGAGCCGTGAAATACTTGACCTCGTCAATGATTTGTTTGGTCTTCAATTGCTCATTATATTGCTCAAGAAATTTTATGACATATATAGCCATGCCAAGATTAGTTTCGAGTTCCTTAATCTTCACATCCTTTCCTTTGATGGCTGCATTAGTGATTTTGTCATTTTCATCCTCATCTAGATCAACAAGTTGAAATTCTTGTTATGTTTCATGAGTGTCCTCCTCATCATGAATGACTGGCTCAATGACCTTCTCTTTTCCCTTGTCCACCTCTTGTGTTATTGTAGAATGCATGGCCCCTTCCACTCCATATGGATAAAACACATGCCTGTGGCCTCTCTTGTGGGTTTTTTACAATGGCTTAACCTCAACCATAATAGCCTATTTAGGCTCAATGTCCTCAATCCTGCTAGGTGACCCAAAATCATGATAAGATGGAGATGAAGGATCATGATGAGATGAGGATGAAGGAGGTGAAGGGGATTGATCTAATGATGATGAATGTGCCATGGGCTGAGATGGAGGGATGGAATTGGATGGCTGGGATGATGAAGGGACATTTTTTGCATGTTGAGTGGATGGATTATTGAAAATATCATTAGCTATGAAGGTGCTTCATGCAATGTTTAGTTGATTGAGATGGTGGAGGACTATGATTTTTATGAGGGAATGATGAATTTTTGTTCATACTCCTTCTGGGAAATGTATGCCATCTTTTCTATACTCCGGAAAAGATAATAAGTATGTTAAGCATCCTTACCCCATTGAAATGCATTAAGAGTTGGATGTGATAGGAATAGAGCCTTGAAAATCTGCCTTACATGAAAATTATTTCATGATTATCTTCATCATTGGGGCATATCTATCTAGGAGGTGAGAAAAAGGAAAGAACCTCTTTGTTTGATTTTGGTGTCTTGGTTTTAGGAAGAATTCAAAATCCTGTTTCTTCAACTTACCTTTCTTGAACCACTTCTCCCCAACATTTGGGATCCCTGTGGTAGTTGAAATAATGGTAGTGGATAGAGTAAAAGTGACATAAGCTAATGTAACTTTGTTGTCATGGAGCCCGGATATGAAAATTCTAGTCAACATGGGATGGTTTTGGACCCTCTGAATTTTCTCACAAAAATCATAACAACCAACATGTTTGAAGCATGTCACAGTCAATGGAGAAGCCAAGAGTTCCCTTGTGTTGGTAGGATCAAGTATGAGCACTCTTCCTCCTTTATGTGACCTCCTTACCTCTGTTTCCTCTCATTCACTGAATGATGTGTTTTCTTCCTTTGTTGCCCTAGTGTTTTTGTCAAAACTCTAGGGATTAGGAAAAGGAAATGGGCAAGGGAAAATGAGGGAGATGTCTGATAGGGATATGTGAAATGGGGAGGGGATAGTGAGTAGTAATATGATATATTAAGGCTAGGGATTTAGCGATTGGGAGCCTAGGTCGATGTAATACCTGGGGCTTAGAGTTTTGGGAGGAAATTATAGGAAAAGGGAATTTTTCAAATGAGGGTTTTGGGAACGGGTTTTTATAAGTGTGGGAAGGATAAAAATGGTAAGGGAGTGAATTTTGAGAGTTTTCACAAGTATAATGGGATACTAGGGTTTTTCTTCAATTTAAACACCAAATTACAACCTCAATTTACAAGACTTCAACACATAAACTTATGAAAATGGTTTTTCATGGCATGAGCATCTTACTGGTTTGGTGGAGGTCAAATGAGTGGGTTGGTGGAACTTTGAAGACAATTTTTCACCACTTGGACACTTTGTAGAACTTGCAGGTCATTTGCACCATGGACAGAGAATTTTTGCCCTTGACTGGTTATTTGCGCCATTGCCTACACATTTGCGCCCTCGACCTCACATTTGCGCCCTCAACTACACATTTGCGCCCTCGTCTCAGCGCTTGTGCCCTGCCTTTAGCATTTGCGCCCTGAACTCGGTTATTTTTCCAATTTCGCTAAGAAATTCGAAAATTTGGTCTCTTGTAGTGCTTGCATGATGTTTGGAGGAGGCAAATGAATTTGAATTTATTTCAATAAGTTATAAATAGCTAAGTGAATTTAAATTTGAATTGAAAACCCCACTTTTCTAATGTTTCATTTCACTTTTCTTTTTTTTAACTTTTGTTGATTACCCTTTCATAATTTTTCTTCCTTGCAGGATGATGTTGCTGGTGTTTGACACTTTTCACTTTCAATTTGGCATGTGTGATTTGAGTTGGCAGCTAGGGACAGAACTTATTACATATAGGAAGCATAAAATTACATAAAAATGAAATAATTCAAAAACTCTGTTTTTGAATAAAATTACATTTGAGTATGAAAATTATACTTTAAAACTAAAATTACAACTTTAAAAAGGATATTTACATATTGATAATCCTCTTCAGATGATAATGAAATTTTTATTGAATCACTCTCACACCTTTTGTTGACCTTATTGAGATGAAATGGTGCATTTTGGACCTTGAACATTGAAACCTAATGACCTAATGGGACCTTGAATGACCTGACTACATGGCTGACTCTGACTAACATAAGACATACTGAAATGAGCTTCTCAAAAGTGTTTTAATGATCCGTAAGACATGAAGGTGAGCCAGAAAATATGAAATTTTGAGGGAGAGTGAGGTTTTATGACTACAGCTACCATCAATGAATCAATTTTTTGCATGACCTAGTGGAATGATAAAAAAATTCTGAGTGGGACTCCTAAAATGAATATAAAAAGAGTAATTTTGATCACTGATGGCAGAATGCATATTTTGACACTAACAGAATCCAAATCAGGTTAGACCTATGGATTTGGAAAGAAGATTCAGAGGGATACTAAAGGATTGGAGATAACATCTTGGGGATCTGAAATTACAGAGATACATCAGTTTCAATATCGAGCTCCTCAAAAGCAAGAAAAAAGTGTGTATTTTTTTTTTAAATTGCATAAGTCTTGTTTGAAAAATCAGTTTGAAGTGATTCCAAGGGCATATTGAAGCATAGATATCAGTATTGGGTTCTAAAATGCCCCATAAAAAAATTATACACCCATTAAGCCATAAAAAAACTCTACTATGATGCATGAAGAGGAACAATTGTAGTATGATATTTCAAAATTACGGTACCAAGTGCAACAAATTTCGATCTCACAAGGAGAAACCAAAGATGACATAGTTGGTTTAAAAGCATACATGGAGGCTAAGGTGGATGGCTTGAAGGATGACATGAAATCTAATATGGATGATTAAGTAGTGGAAGATCACATCAAGCATCAACAAAAATTTCTCAAACTCTTAAAGGATAACCTAAATTTGGTGCGGAATCGAATGAAACAACATGCACATCAACATCATAGCGAAAGAAGTTTTGATGTAGGTGATTGGAAATTTTTACAACGACAACCATACAAACCAATGTCCCTCAAGAAATAAATTATCGCTAAAGTACTATGGTCCTTACAAGGTGTTTCAAAAGGTTAGTACTATGGAATACAAATTGGATCTGCCTACATCTTCCCGAGTGCCCCCAATCTTCCATGTTTCATGCTTAAAGAAGATTATAGGTGACAAACTCCAAGTTCAACCAATATTTCAAAATTTGATGAGGAAGGAAAAAACATATTGGAACCTAAAGCAGTCATGGAAACAAGAACTCGACAACTACGAAATCGATCAATTTCAGAGTATCTCAGCAAGTGGAAGAACTTACCCGATGAAGATTCCACATGGGAGGATGAGAATTTTATACAGAAGCATCCAGAAATAATCAAGCCTTGAGGACAACACTTTTTTGGAGAGGGGCATGTTAGGTCCCTATATTACTAGTGTAGTCCCTTATTTTTGTTATCGTAGCCCCCTCATTGTTATTTGTGTACCCTTGTAGTCCCGATATTGTTATTATTGTGCCCCATAAAAGCCCACTTCGTTATTGGTGTGCCCTTATATTATTATTGTTAGGTCGACTAGGATTATATTGTGACCCCATGGACTCCTATATATAGAAAGGAGGTTTTTTCATTGTATCATCCAAAAATTATTCATTTATGTAATGTAAATGAGGTTGCCCCCTCGAAGAGGCTGATTTCTAAGTCGTTGATCTCTCTTTTCTTCTATTTTGTGAGCTAGTTTCTTAATAGATTCTTTTGGAAAAGGGTTCTCACTATTCTTTTGTGTAAATTACCCAATGACGGTCCCTAGCCACCCTTTTTTGGATCTCATGTTCTACTCACCCCATACTTACATTATTGATCACCATTTTTTCACTCATCCCTTGCAATAGTCAGAACATGCTTATATCTCCCCTGGACGTTCTCCTAACCCGAGGATCCTATCCCTCAGAGTTATTGTTTTGAATGTCGCCACTCACAATATAGCTCCAACCGTGGGAAATTTTCACTATCTCTCCTATATTATCAAACTCTGTTATAACGAATTTGACCCAACATGTCACAATACCTACCTCAACTTCATATGGATTTCCCGGAACCATTTTTCGGACAATCGGTGCTTCTTTTTTGTCGACTTCAACACTTATCTTCCAAAATCAAAGCAGTGTCTTTTTTTCTCCCCACCTTATTGGGAAAATATTTGGTGGAACAGTAGGAAATCTCATTTACCACTGATTTCAATGATACCCTTAATGTTCGACACGAGCACAAGTTTTCACATCAGTGGTGTATCGTACGTTATGACCATTGCAGTCTCTCATTTAGTCAAAGACCCATGTGTCCAGATCACACCTCCTTTAGCAATGCTTTGTATCATATGCATGGGGGCACCCAATTTATTCTATTTGACAGAGATTCCCTTGAGGGTGAGAGAATTTATCTTCTTCAACTGACATCACATTAGCCATTAAACACTGATTTGGTAGTATTTTCCTATGTATTTGTAATCTTTTAGTCAAAGTCATAATAACGAGAATGGGACATGAGTACCTCATATAAATAGTTTTGTATAAAAAATTCTTCTGAGCATGGTTTTCTTTCAATTCTTAGTAAAAGTCCTTCCCTTGATCATCTCCACAACAAGTTTCCTTCTCTCAAGAAGTCAGCAAGACTAATCATCGTGAACAACAAAACGTGGTGTATTTCGGTTATATGTTTACTCCTAACCTCACACATTAGGGGACAACTGTTATTATGAAAAAATGGTGCACTCGTTTTCACATGACAAGCAAAACTCAAAGTCATTAAGCAACATGTATATAGGACAAATTTTCAACTAAAAATATTATTAAAGGAAAAAATTAAAAGGTTTTCCTAAAGTTGGTTTAAAAAATCAGCCCTCGTGGGTTCTCCAAAGACATTTTAATATAGCCTATGATCCGGATTTATTCATGAACACAATAATATATAGAAATAAACATAAACACAGAGATGCAATTGAAATAGCACTTCATTTCATTAATAACAAATAATTGAAATGTGCTTACAGACATGGAAATAAACTAGCTAGGGCGTTGGTAGCTTATCTCTGAGAAGAGATGTGGCGGCTACAGGCCTTTGAACTGTGTTACAATGAGGCTCGAAGGCCTATTTATTGTTGATAAATAATGGAAAACCCTAAACATCCAAAAACCTAACCCTAGGAGATGAAGTGTCAAAACTATGGGCCCCGTTTGGGTAAATTGGTACATCAATCTTCCCAGGGACGTAACTTTGGCATACGATCTCCATTTGACATGCTCAAGACTTCGTTAGAAATATCTATCTAAGGAATAACACTTTTGACATGAGCAACACTGAATAAACTTCTATGTTGCTCCCTTTTTTGCCAAAAAATATCATTTAGGGCCTCAAAATGGCTACGGAAGTTCAAGACTCGAAAAACTGCTAAAAATAGGAAGTTGTGCTGAAACTGAAAAACTAACAAAACCGATGTTGGGGGTCCAAATGGAATAGGTGGGTGGCCACCAATATCCTCTTGTATCATTAGGGCCTCACAACGGCTCTGGAAGTTCAGGACCCGACAAACTACTAAAAATAGTAAGTTATGCTGAAACCAAAAAACTGAAAGAACCAATGTTGGGGGTCCATATGGAATAAGTTAATGGCCACCAATATCCACCTAGATCATTCCTCCCCCCTTAGGAAGTAATGGTCCCCATTTCACTGAGTTCCTCCATGAGATGAGGCAAATTCTACTAAACTAAGTATTGGATTTGTCGAAGATGTCATGGACCTGCTGGTGTACGTGCTGGATGCATTCAATAAATTTGGTTGCTTTATCAACCTCGGACAATATATGTGTGGATTTTGTCTATGTGGTCGCATGAGGTATGGCAACATTAGGCGGTAGCGGTTCTGGGGTTAGACCAATGGAGTGCTTGACCTGACAGTGTAGAGGAACCTATGTGGGTGAGGAGAAAATGTCCTCGTATTCCTCCTCGACTTTGTCCATCTACTGTTGTCATGTAGGGGAGCCTTGTTTCGAGGTTTTGGCCACAATATTATTCTTTCCTTGTGGGTTAATTGTAATGTAAATAAATTTCATGGTTTAAGAAACAAGCTTACTGTGTTTTTTTGTAGTATTCAAAGAGATGGAAGGAGGCGGTACTACCTTCGTTATCTTGTACAATTTATTTTCCAAATTAATAATAACAGCACAAGGCCTAGACTCATACACAACATGTCGCTTCCACAAGAATGGTTGGCCCAATAATACATTAGACACATCAAGAGGAGCAACATCACACAATACCTCATCTGTGAGTGGCTTGATGGTGTATGGAAGGCGACAATGCTGACGGACCCGAAGATCCCTTCCTTAGTGAAGCCACCCAATAGTATATGGATGCGGGTGTGTTTTTGTCGGTAGGCTGAGATGCTTCACGACCTCTCCTGAAATGAGGCTCTTTTGGCTTCCGCTATCGATAAGGATTTGCAGTGGAGAACCCTTCACCCACGTCTGCGAATGGAAGAGACGCTCCTCTTCCTCTCGATCCTCGGGATCCTCCCTCTAGAGCTTGGTGGTGGAAACAATGGCACTGGGATCCACATCAATGATCTTATTCCCTTTCTCATCACCCTTGTCTGGTTCTGACTCCAGATTAGAACATGCATCTGATTCAGGTGCCTTCAGTTCGGCCACCAGCGATGTTAGCCGGATAAATCGTTCTTGCGGATAAGACCGATCTCCCTAGTGTCAGAAGACAATCTAGCAACAAACGAACAACTAAGTTTGTCTTTCTCTAAGTATATTCTTTTTACAAATAAATGCTATGAAGGTGTCGATCCTACCTTAGATCCAAATGCTTATTTGCGGTCGCAGTGCTTCCGTTGCATCAATAATCCTTCGTCGCAACAAGGGCCCTTTTGTCACAAGAAAGTATCATCTTCCGTTGATCTGCAATCACAAACAAGAAAATATCAATAGCACCTGTATAACAAATAATCATAAAACATACCTATCATAGTGATCAAGGAATCTATGAAATAAATGATCAAAACGACAGCTTATTGAAATAAACAATCGAACGACAATTTATTGAGAAAAACAGAACTTGATTGTATTAATCTTAAAATATACAGAATAACCTTACAACCTTAGCCTTGATGTTCGAAAGGTCTTCCCGGGGTCCGAAGCAGGAATCTCCTCTACTTTGATAAGTCTTGCACTCTTCCTTCAGGAGCAAAAAGAGGTATGTGATCTTTCCTCTCAAAAGATCAGCAGAAGGAAATCTAAATCTCAACAGCACTTCAGCTCAATCACACATAAAGCTTCAACTCCAATTCTCAATCTCCAAAATCTCAATCTCCAACAGCTTAACCCCTTGAGGCTACCCAATGCCTCCTTTTATAAAGCAGATGAGGAGGTTAGGATTCCACCTTAAAAGGGATAAAACCCTCCTTCAAAGGGATAGGCTCCTCACATCAAGGGATTAGTTCCTTAAGGTGTGGGATACATGCACCTTACTAAAGCGTACTCATCCCCAAAAAATCTCATCCAGAACCTTCTAGAATTGACTAAAATTCAACTTTTTCAGTTTAATTTCGCACTTTTTTGACTTTACAGGGGTACCGCAGGCATTACACTGGAAAAATGTGTTCTAGAACGCAGTTTCTCTTCACATTACCTGCGTACCCTAGCTAAAAATGCAAGAAGGTCTCATGTTACCTGCGTACCCTGAGTTTTAGAGATTTTTAGGGTTTTTCTTCCAATTCTGAGGCTTGGAATGAGCAACAAAGGTTGTAAGACTTGAAAAGGAGGCATGTATGAGTGTTTAATGAGCTCATACAGTCAGCAGAATGTCAAGGTGACATTTTTTAGTGTAACAAGCGACTGTTTGGCCCGACACTCATTTCTGTTGTGAGTGGGGTTGTTAGAAAATTCACACCACTTCCCCGTGTCCTTATTTGGATTTGTGGTGTTGTTATGAGTCAACCCACTTTGGCGTTACCCCTTATTCTGTGTTTCAAGGCCACCTTTCCCTGGCTTCAGATTCGTGGATCCAAAGTCTCACTTCTTCTACTTAAATTTCTACTCGATCTTAGCGGCATAGTGATATGCCATGCCAAGTGAGGTAATATCGAGGAAATCCATTTCCTCCTGAATGTATCTGTATAAAAAGATGTGGTACTTGAGCACCAAATGTCTCTCTGAATATTTAATACCCAACTTTGTGCGTAGGGTATGGAAAAGATTCGTTAGTTCATGCACATCTTAATCCCTTTGTTGCCACAGCGTGGTCCATTGGATGTACTTGTCCTCATAGCTCCCCACAAGGTAATATTGTTCCTTGATGTCGTCTCAGAACCAATTCCAAGTGGGTGTAGCCGAGAAAAGAGAGGGTTCTCTCTCGTCCTTTTTCTCACAGTAGGTTTCCCACCAGTCTTTGACATGGGGGGCAGCTTTGAGGAGTGCAAAATTAAACTTTTCTCAATCAGAGAAATAATGGATTGAGAAATACCCTTCGAGCAAATTCAACCATCTATCTACAACGTTTGCATCTATATGGCCTTTAAATACAGGAATGTCAAATTTGACCTGTACCTTGAAAGGAGTGGCGCCTCCATAGTGGCTGATGGATGTATATGCGTCGCTAGAGGGAAATCGTTGAAGGATTTGGGAAAATATATCCATCATCGCATTCCTTTGTTTCTCGAGGGCCTCCTTGAGCAATATTTTTATAGTATTTCCTGCTCCCTCATATTTATTTTCTTCTGCCATGGGAGGTCGTCAAGATTTGCAAGGCTGATCTTGCAAGGGTTCAACCAAATCGAGCCCTAACTCCTTATACCCTGACCTCGTTAGGGACATGCAAATAAAAATAGAGAAAGAGAAGACCGCTTTGATACCACTAATCCAAATTTATGTAGGAACGCAATAATATACAGAAATAAACATAAACACGGAGATGCAACGGAAATAACACTTCATTTCATTAATAACATATAACTGAAATATGCTTACAGACATGGAAAAAAACTAGCTAGGGTGCTGGTAGCTTATGATCTGGATTTATGCAGGAACACAATAATATACAGAAATAAACATAAACACAAAGATGCAGTGGAAATAACACTTCATTTCATTAATAACAAATAACTGAAATGTGCTTACAGACATGGAAATAAACTAGCTAGGGCACTGGTAGCTTATCTCTGAGAAGGTATGTGGCGGATACAGGCCTCTTAATTGTGTTACAATGAGGCTCTAAGGCCTATTTATTGTTGAGAAACAAAGGAAAACCCTAAACATCCAAAAACCTAACCCTAGGAGATGAAGCGCCAAAACTATGGGCCCCGTTTGGGTAAACTGGTACATCAATCCTCCCAGGGACGTAACTTTGGCATACGATCTTTGTTTGACGCACTCAATACTTCGTTAGAAGTATATATCTGAGGAATACAACTTTTGACATGAGAAACATTAAAGTAACATCCATGTTGCTCTCGGTTTTCCCAAAAAACGTCGTTTAGGGCCTCAAAATGGCTCTGGAAGTTCAGGACCCGAAAAACTGCTAAAAATAGTAAGTTGTGTTGAAACTGAAAAACTAAAAGAACTGATGGTGGGGGTCCAAATGGAATAGTGGGTGGCCACCAATATCCACCTAGATCATTAGGGCCTCAAAACGGCTCCGGAAGTTCAGGACCCGACAAACTTCTAAAAATAGTAAGTTGTGCTGAAACTGAAAAACTGAAAGAACCAATGGTGGGGATCCAAATGGAATAGGTGGGTGGCCACCAATATGCACTTGGATCACCCTCATGTAATTTTCTTTTATATCCTAAGGGGTCACAAAAGGCACATTTGACACCTCAAAAACACATTTTCTTGAAGTAGACTAAATATCTTGACATGGCAAGGATGACCATTCAATACTTAATGTTCAAGGGGCCTTAATTGAAGGAGGATGGTATCTCCTATTTAATTTATGAGCCAAAGGAGGGAAAGAGTTTTCATAACTTCTATAGATGCAAGAGGATGGAGAGCCAAAAAATAAGAAGAAGTTGTGCATTATTATGCTTCCAAAATTGCTCCAAAGCAATCGAACAACCCAATGTTAAGAGGATTCCACCATTGAGAGAGTTTATTATTTGATTATTTGAGAGATCAAGAGCTTGCAAAAGATATTGAAAAGGGGAAATCCTTATTGAGATATATTGAAACCACTTCTCAAAAAACTCTCATCAAGTATCTTTGAAATCCATTTGTAACTCTTCCACTACTAGCAATCAATAAAGAGGACCCTTTTCCCATTACTTTTTTCCTTATTTTTGCTTCATTGGCTTATTTTAAGTTATTTATTTTAGTTTTTTTTAATGCATTGTATCCATTCAATTCAATGCTTGGTTTTTAACATGTTTAACAACTAATTTCATTTAGTGTGTGTATGTATTCTTGTATGATTCAACTAGCTGCAAGGTAAGAGAAATTAGGACACTTGTCCTACCAAATTAAAAACATAAGATTTGTCATTCTTCTTGAAGCACACCATTGTCGAAGAGTCCCTAAGGCTATGTAGGATTTCAAAGGGGGATTGTTGCATATTTTGTCTTCCCAAATTTTGATATCCCTTCCATTGCTAGGACTTTTATAAAGAAAGTCTTACAGCAGTGAGAGGGAGTTTTTACATAGTTTCCATATGAAGGAGCAAGGTATGGAGGGGATTTATTCTCAAAAATATCTTTTCTGGGGAAGCTTATATAGTTCCTTCTATAACGTATTTCCACCAAGTTCACTCCCCTATGATAAGTCTCCACAAGAGATTGGCACCTAAGGCTTTATTCAATAAATCAAACCTTTTGATTCCAAGTCCTCCTCTTTCATAAGTAGTAATTGCCTTGGACCAGTTTATGAGATGATTGATTTTTTTATTTTTATTTTTGGTCAGACCATCCCCCTTACCAGAATAGTTTCCTTATCAAATCTCAAATTTCTTTCAAATTCTTATTGGATCTTGAAACATTTTAAATTGATAAATGGGGAGAGAAGAGAGGTATGACTTGATGAGAATGACTCGACTAGCTAAATTAAGCCACTAATAACCCCATTGATTTATATTCTTCTTCATTTTTTCAATCATTCCCAACCATACTTTTGTTTTGGGAGAAGTCTTAAATATAGGAATATCAAGGTATTTGAATTATGTCCAATCCACCTTATAGGATGAATGTTCCATCCTAATAAAAAACTCTTTCCTTCTTCTTTCCAACCCTCCAGAGGCCGCAATAAAATAGTATTGGATAAGTTTAAACCTTCAATCCATGAATATAGACTCTCCACCTAGAATAAGAGTATCATCCATGAACTCAAAATGATTAATTTCCTTGATCCCTCTGTAGAAGAAAATGCCATGGATTCTTCCTATTCTTCTTTCTTTTTCCTGATTCTTTCTCAAAGCTTATAAAATAATGATATAAAGAGAGGGGGACATGGGAAAACCTTTACTAAGTCCCCTTGTTTCTTGGAAAAAACCACTTGGCCTGCCATTTACCAACATTGATATCCATGGCTTTTTTATGCATGATTTCACTAAAGTTACAAAAGAGTTAGAGAATCCAAATTTTTGATGCACAGAAAAAAGAGGAATGTGGTACCCGATCAAAGGCGTTAACAATGTCTAGTTTCAAAAAAAAACCTCTTTCATTTCTTATTTGGTTGGAGTGTATTGATTCCTCCACAAGGAGGATGTTTTCCACTATCTAATGATGTTGCAAGAAGCCCCCTTGATTTTCAAATATTAAATCGGAAAGGATAGGCTTGAGGATATTTACCAGGATTTTAGTCAATATTTGTAGGAGGCATTACAGAGGGAGATGGATCGGAATCAGTCGAAAGAAGTGACATTCTTGTCTTTGAGGATTAAATTTAGAAAGGTAAATTTAATGCTTCCACCTAATTTTTATTTTCATTGCTCCCCCGGAGGATTTTTAAAAGGTTGTTCTTTATAATTTCCCAAGTTTCTCAGTAGAAAGAAATTGGGAATCCATCTGGTACTAGGGCTTTATCGGGATGAATTGACTAGATTATAGACCAAACCTCCTCTTCTTGAATTAGTTCTCACAACATTGAATTATGCTCCTGAGTGATCACAGTCGGCACATTTGCAAGGGCTTCCCCAAAATAATTTGGTTATGGGTCTATGGAAAGAAGCTAGATGAAATGATGTGTTTCTTCTTATTCAATGTCTTCTAAATCTTCTAAGAGATTCCCTTACTCATTTTTTATGGAGCTTATGTTGTTTTATATCTTCGGGATTTATGTTGGTTGTGAAAGAAGGATGTGTTTTTATCCCCAGATTTAAGCCATAGGCTTCTTGATTTCAACCTCCATTTTTCTTCCTCATCTCTAAAACGGTGGTAGTGCCTCCAATATATTTCTCTTTCCTGTTCCTGAAGAGAAGAGGTTTCCTCTTCTATTCCAATTCTTTTTGAAGTCTTTTTTTTCCTCCTTTTTTGGCTCATAAAAGTTTGTCTTGGCCCAAGCTTTCATATTTTGCTTTGTTCTTTTTAATTTAGTCTCCCATATAAAACTTGGTGACCCTTCTACTTTAGCACTCTAAGTGTCCCTTATTAATGACATGGTATGCTCGTGTTGTAACCATAAAGGGTTGAACCTGAAGGGTAGGGGCCCTAGATAATTTCTTTTACTAAAAAAGTTAATGATTAGTTGGTGATCGAATATGGAAAATGTCAATTTTTTGCAGTGATATATTTTGGCCCTCCAAAAAAATCATAGTGAACAAGGAGTCGATCCATACATGCTTTAATGTTTTTGTGTCTCAATCTTCGATTGCTACAAGTGAATCTGCCATTAGTAGGCTTGAAATCTACTAAACTATGATAAATCATGATTACTTCCAATTTTTCTCTTGAAGGGTTAGGAGAAAAGGAGCCCCCTAGTTTTTCCTCTTAACTTAGAATGAGAATAAAATCCCCTACTATTATACAATATGTTTTCATTGCGACAACACCCTCTAAAAATTTTCATATATTGAATTTTGGAGCCAATTGTGGATCTTGCGATCAGTCATTCCATAGTCACTTCTTGGTCAGCTGATGCTTTCGAGCTCCCTTCTTGGATCAGAAGTGTCGAAGTCACTTGCTCACATATGCTCAATTTGCAAAAAGTCAATGAGCGCACTATTTCATGCAAGCTCGAATAAGCATAGCACGATCCATCACGACGATGCATGTCTAATGTCCAATTCATGTCGACAGTCAGTGTGCACTCACAATGACAGTTTCTCACATTCTAGCAGCGTTTGTATTTCCATTTCAATAAGTTTTTGCAAACTCTCGCTCCTGTGCACCTTTGTTTTCACGAGTGTCGCTTTCATATTTCCGGTCGTCGCTTTCTCTTGCTTTCACTTAATTAGTGTCGCTTTCATGTTTCCAGCAGTCGCTTTCGCTTTCTTTCACTTAATTAGTGTTTCTTTCATTTTATCTTTGCTCTGGCATGTGTTACTTTCACTGTCGTTCGTATATCGCAAGTGTCGTTCGCAAGCTTACCTTTATATAGCAAGTGTTGTCTTCCAGCATGGGAATTGTTTATTATCATGTAATGTGAAATTTTGGTTTGTTTCAAGGGGCAGGCTTTGTGGAGATGAGTTGTTCTTGTCATGCAAGCATGTTTCACACTAAGGGAAGTATGTATTCATGTATTTTGGATGATTTATATTGTGTTGTCAGGTGTCTAAGTGTGTGATCTTAGTCAATTCCTATAATTTTTCACATCGGTCTCACTGATCCCCCACTTAGCCAAATTTTGGAAAATTCCCTCAGTGCTCAACCGCAGTTCCCCTTGCCACCAGAAACTGCGTAGATTTTTCCCTTAGTCTCGACTACGCATATTTTTCCCTCATTCTGGACTAAGTTGCGCACTGCACAGTTTCAATGATCAAGCCTAACCCTTGGCTGCTTAAACTACGCAATAGCACAGTGACTGGGCCCTCTCTCTCGACCTGTCACCCGATCTCGACTCAGTCAGTGGATCATCACGAATCATCATGCATCATCTTAGACTAGGGTTTTATCACACTGATGTTGTCTTGTCATGAGTGGATTGCAGATGGATAAATTCTATCATGCTATTGCAAGATGATGAAGGAAGAGATAGAAAAGGATGACATGCTAGAAGACACCTAAGGAACTAAGGATATAAGATGATCATTAGACAAGAAGATGAAGTAACACTAGATTACAATAGAAGATCAAAGATCAGGACCTCATGAATACTCCATCATATTTACAACCCGTTGGAGGGTAGATATGAAGAACAAAGAATCTCTGACACAAAGGAAGAAACATCGAGAAGGAAATCTTATCACTACCCCATCATCATGTCATCAGTGTCATGTGTCATCACAAACATTAAAAACCATTCCATGTGTTTACATGAGGTATTTTTCTCCCTTTGGAAAAATTTTGTCTTTTTGCATGTTGGTTGTCATATTGCGTGTATAGCCATGTTCTGGTGGTTTTAAGAATTCATCTCTTTTTAAATGATTTGTTCTAACCATGTAATTATCTGTCGCACTCATTCTCAAAGTTTTAAGCATTGTCACACAAGTGTCATCACGGTCCTCAAAAAGCGTATACTTAGTGTTGCCCTTGTCGTAACTTGTCCTAAAGTTGTCACACAAAGGTAAATACTTAGTTCATGTGTCATAGATGATTTATGTTTTCGAGTCGTCAAAGTATTATAAGTGTGTGATCAAAGTCAAATTTTTATCACTGTTCACACTAATATCACAGATCCCACACTTAGCCATTTTTGGAAAAACTTCCCGACCAAGCAACCTAGCTTCATTCAGCTTCCCTGAGTTGTGCATTGCAAATTCTTAGTCCTCTAGTTGTGACCTTGCTACTTGGCACTATGCAGTGCAAATTTTCTGCCTCCCGAGACTGCTACATTGCGCAATTTATATGACCAAGCCTTGAGCCTGACCTCCGGAATTTCATAGTCATGACCTCCAGCTCGGGTTGAAATATGCACTTCACAACCTTGAGCCTAAAGTTGAATCCCTGAGCCCTTGAACTACTTAGTTGCATAATAGCCCGCCCTTCTTGCCCCCTAGAACTGCATAACAAGCTCTCCTAGTTCCCATCCCGTCAGCATGTCCCACTGGTTCTGGAAACTGCGCAATATTGTTCCTTAACCCTGCCTGAACTACGCATTGCGCAGTGTCAAAGCTCAAGGATTCCCCTTACTTTCCTGAATTGTGCAGTCATTAAGCCTCCCTTCCCAGCTTGTCACTTGTTCCAAGCCTAGTTTATCGATCAGAATGCATCATCATAGGCTAGGTGTTTTTGGATTGATGTAGTCTCGTCATGAGTGGATTGCAGATACAGGTGCCTTATGATTCCATGACAAGGAGATGAACAAGGATAAGGAATATGAAAACATGTTGAGAGACACATTTTTAGCTCATCATGCTAATTGATCAATAAGAAGAAAGTGATAGGACACTAGTTTGCAACCACTATCCAAGGCTTGAGATCATTGAAGACTCCTTATCACCAAGGCATGCAGAGTTGAAAAGGAAAACTCCTTCGCGAAGACACTTAACTCTTAGTAGTAGTAGTGGCTTGACATTTCCATCTCATTAAGTAGTCCATGTCAGTAGTCTCATGTCATGGGTGGTCATATTCCACATCACTACTATACATCATGTATATTGTATTCAAAATGTATTGTAAAAGTGGAAGTCCAAAGGACACACATGGAATGTAAAGAGTATGTAAGTTGAAAATTCATGGGAAGTTAAGCAGTCATGAGGGTAGTCAAAGCATCACCCTTGGTTATATATACTCCCTCATTGTATCAGCAAAGGACTTTTCACCTTGGATCCACCTGTTGAAATTGACAACATGAAATATTGAAAATGGCATCAAAAGGGATTCTGATTTAATTTTATCTTAATTAAATTAGAATTAAATTGTATGAGTTAATTGAGTTGGTAAGGCTTAGTTAGCTCAGCCAATTCGAGTTGAGGGTCAAACTAGAGGCATGTAGAGTTCACTATAATTTTTAGGCGGTCCAGTTGCAGTTTATTTTGGGTTGTAATTAATTAACTCATTTTATTTGAGTTAAAATCAATTTAACTAGTTCTAACTAATGGTGGAACTAGTGAGAGGTCAAGTGAATTAAATTAGATTTAATTCACATGCAATGATTAATCAGATAATTGATAATTCGCTCTAAATAGTTGTTGCGTGTCGGTCCTGAGGAAGACCTAGTTGAGATTGGAGTTAAAGGGAATTGTACTAACAGATGTACAATCATCCAAATTGTACAGGTGGTGCATGCAGTCAGAAGAAAGCCTAAAATAAATCATTCCTTAATTAGAGAAAATTGCCTTTAAAAGGAGGAATGAAGGCACAAGTTTAATCATTGTTTTGGTGAGCACAAGTTGGTGAGACCAAGCAATACGAAGCACAAGTTTTTGTGTGGATCTTATGAGAGAAAGGTGTGCCAAGAGAAGCTTGTGCACATGTTGAGAATGAGACAAATAGAGATAGTGCAAAGGTTTCTCATGAAGGGAAATAACATGAAAGTATGTATGTTTCCACAGTTGTGAACATAATGTTTATGAGAAATTCTGGAAACCTTTGTATTTTGCTCGAAGATCCCAACATTTTGGGTGAACACTTCACCCAAATTCAAGGGAAAGAAGCCGAAACAGATTATAGGAAGAGTGTTGGACCATGATTTATAGGTTGAGGGTAAAAACTAGTCGTTAGATGAATGGAATTTTAAACGAGATGAAAATTTAATTAAGTCAATGGTATGATCAGATGAATTTGAACTTAAAACTAAAATCAATTTGAAATTTATGAATTCAATGAAATGATCGATGAATATAAATTTTAAATTTGAATTTAAATACCAAATTAAATATATAAATATATTTTTAAAATGATTCTATAATTAAATCAAACTTAAATAATAAATAACAAACTGATCGTTAGAGAAGGATAGAAAAATAACATTGTAATATTCTCATATTGTCTGACATATACAATATACAGATAAACGGGTTTTTAGTTGAGGCTTTCCCTAGATACATCTTTGTTTTGTGCGATTGAAATTCTTTCTCTTTCTTGTTCATGTGATTGTGCAATCGTAATTGTCTTTCGTAATTTGTAGAATATATTCAAGTATTTTGTTTTAGCATATTACAATATCATTTGAATCTATGTGGATTCTCTACATGGTATCAGAGACAAAATAATTATGGAAGAGAAGAAACAGAGTTTGTTTTGAACAGGTGAATTGAATTTGCAGATTTATTCTTCGAGACCAACAGCAGATCAGGATGTCTGTTATGAAACCAGCTCCAAAAATAGAAGAAAAGAGAGATCAACGCCTTAGAAATAAGACACTTCGAGGGGGAAACCTCCTTTACATTACATAAATGAACAATTCTTGGATGATACAAATTACAAAACCTCCTTTCTATATATAGGAGTCCATGGGGTCACAATATAATCCTAGCCAACCTAACAATAATAATGTAAGGGCACAATAATAACAATATGGGGGTTACAGGCGTACAACAATAACCATAAGGGGGCTACACTAACAACAATAAGGGACTAAGTAGTAATATAGGGACCTTACATGCCCCTCTCCTTCAAAAAGGTGTTGTTCTCAATGCTTGAGTAGATCTAGGTTCTTCTGTATAAAATTTTCATCCTCCCATGTAGAACCTTCAGTGGGTAAATTCATCCACTTGATGAGATACTCTGAAATTGATTGATTTCGTAGCTGTCGAGTTCTTGTTTCTGTGACTGCTTCAGGTTCCAATATGATTTTTCCTTCCTCGTCAAGTTCTGGCAATATTGTTTGAACTGGAAGTTTGTCACCTATAACCTTCTTTAAGCATGAAACATGGAAAATTGGATGCACTTGAGAAAAATCAGGAAGCTCCAATTTGTATGCAATAGTACCAATCTTTTGCAACACCTTGTAAGGACCATAGTACTTTGGTGATAATTTATTATCCTTCTTAGCTTGCTTGAGGGACATTTGTTTGTATGGTTGTAGCCATAAAAATACCCAATCTCCTACATCAAAACTTCTCTCGCTGCGATGTTGATCGGCATGTTGTTTCATTCGATTTTGTGCCAAATTCAGGTTATCCTTTAAGAGTTGGAGAACTTCTTGCTGATGCTCGATGTGATCTTCCACTGCTTGAACCTTCGAATTTTCTCTTAAATATTATGTGATGGATGGTGGATGATATCCATAAAGTGCCATAAATGGGGTCATTTTTGCTGCAGTATGGAAGGAAGTGTTATACCACCATTCAGCTAGAGGTAACCACTTGACCCATCGTGTTTGTTTATCAGATACAAAACAACGAAGATATCCTTCCAAACATTTATTTACTATCTCAGTTTGACCATCGGATTGAGGATGATAAGATGAGCTATGAGCTAATTGAGTACCCAAACAAGAAAATAACTCCGTCCAAAAATTTCCAATAAAAATGGGATCTCTATCACTCACAATAACCCTTGGGTTTCCATGTAGCTTTTGAATTGTGTCCATAAATGTAGTAGCAACTGTACTTGCTTTAAATGGATGAGATAATGCACAAAAGTGTGCATACTTGGTAAGTCTATCAACTACCACCATGATGACATTCTTTCCTTCGGACTTAGGTAAGCCTATGATAAAATCCATTGAAATCTCCTCCCAACGTTGACTTGGAATGGATAAAGGTTGTAGAAGTCCCGGGGTCTTAATTGTCTCCACTTTATTCTGCTGGAAAACCAAACATTCCGCCACAAACTTTTGAATATCAGATTTAAGGCCATCCCAAAAAAAATCTTTCTTCACCTTGTGGTAAGTTTTTAAAAATCCTGAGTGTCCTCCTAAAGGAGAAGTGTGCAATTCCAGAAGAATCTTTTGTTTCAGTTGGGAATTCTTACAAAGATATAAGCGATCTTTGTACCATAAGGAATCATTTTTCCAACTAAATCTATCAGATGTACTAGGATCTTGCTGCAACTTTTGAATGAGTATCCATACATCTTTGTCCTTCTTCCATTCATCTCTTGCTTCAGTTATCCAATCTGGTTGGATAATAGAAATGGCACAAAGCAATGCTTCCACCTCTTCATTCTTTCTTGAGAGTGCATCCGCAACAACATTTAGCTTCCCTTTTTTGTAGATTATTTCAAAGTCATAACCCAACATCTTTGTAACCCATTTTTGCTGCTCTTCTGAAGATAGTCTTTGTTCCAAAAAGTGTTTAAGACTATCATGATCAGCTTTTACCTTGAAGTGTCTTCCCATTAGGTAAGTTCGCCATTTCTTTAGTGCATGCAGTATTGCTAACATTTCCTTCTCATAAATAGGTTTCTATAAATAATTTCCTTTGATTGGACGACTTTCAAAAGAAATGGGTCTTCCTTCCTGCATTAAAACAACACCAATTCCATTTCCTGAGGCATCACATTCCACAATAAAGGTTTTTGTGAAGTCTGGCGTAGCTAAGACCGGTGCTAGGCACATTGCCTCTTTAAGATGTTCAAAGGCCTTAGTTGCTTCAGGAATCCATGAAAATGCATCTTTATTCAATAATGTTGTTAGAGGTGCTGCTATTCTCCCATAATTCTTAACAAACTTGCGATAATACCCTGTTAACCCGAGAAATCCGCGCAACTGCTTTATGGTTGTGGGGACTTTCCATTCCTTAATGGCTTTAATTTTGTTAGAGTCTACCTTAACACCCTCGTGAGATACAATATGACCTAGATATTCCACCTCTTGTACTCCAAAGAAACATTTGGAGGTTTTTTCATATAATTTTTTCTCCTTCGATAGTTTGAGCACCCTGTCAACATGTTGAACATGATCCTACCAAGACCTGTTGTAGATTAGTATATCATCAAAAGATATTAACACAAATTTTCTAAGGAAGGGTTTGAAAATGGAATTCATCAACCCTTGAAATGTAGAAGGTTCATTGGTAAGGCCAAAAGGCATGACCAAAAATTCATAATGACTCCCATGAGTTAGAAATGTTGTTTTTAGAATATCTTCAGCCTTCATTCTAATTTGATGATATCCTGAATGAAGATCCAACTTGGTAAGATAAATTTCTCCATGTAATTCATCCAATAATTCATCAATCGTAGGAATGGGAAATTTATCTTTAATAGTGAGCTTATTTTTCTCCCTATAATCCGGACACATGCGCCATGTTCCATACTTCTTATGCACCAATACTACTGGAGCAAAGAAATAACTTTGACTAGGTTGAATTATACCAGCCTCTAACATTTCTGCAATAATCCGGACACATGCGCCATGATCCATACTTCTTATGCACCAATACTACTGGAGCAGAGAAATAACTTTGACTAGGTTGAATTATACCAGCCTCTAACATTTATGCAATCATACGTTCAATTTTCCTCTTTTGGACATAAGGATATCTGTAAGGCCTGATGTTTGGAGGAACACTTCCTGGAATCAAATGAATAGCATGATCATGATCACGAATAGGTCGGAGTCCTTTGGGAGTTCCAAACACCTTGGAATGATTGTCCAAGGCTTTTTGCAGATATGGAGAAATAGATGATTTTGATGTTGGAACTTCTAGTGAGCATAATTGTGCAATTACGCCTCGTTGTTCTTTCTTCAGAAGCTTTGTCATGACATTATAGCTTATTAAATTTCCCAGCTTCCCTGCGATACCCCGTAATTCAACTTCCTTTCCTTCCGAAAAAAATTTTAAGAAAATTTCTTGAAAAATAAAAGTTGTCGTCCCCAAATATTGTAACCATTGTACTCCTTGTACAACATCAACACCTCCCATTGGAATGGAAAGCATTGGAATATTCAATACATATTCCCCCATGGTTAGCTTGATATTATGGCGTTTTCCAAAGAAATTCATAGTTCCTCCATTTGCAACCATCACTTGACACTCTGGTGTTGGGTATAGGAATCAATTCAATTCCTTGGCTACCTTACAATGAATAAAATTATGGGTACTAACTGAATCAATCAACACTATTACATGTTTCTTCTTGATATGTGCTTCTATCTTGAGAGTTTGAGGAGTGGTAATTCCTGCCAATGCATTACAAGATATGGTAGGACTCATTTCTTCTTTCTCTAAGGTTTGTTCCTGGTGTATATCCTCTTCTTTTGAATTTTCTTGTTCATTTTCTTCCTCCTCTTCACAAGCTATGTAAAATAATTTATTCTCAGCACACTTATGACCTTTAGTATATTTTCTATCACAAATTTAGCAAATCCATTTTTCCCTTTTTTCTTCCAATTGATGTGGTGTAAACCTTGTAGGTTGTGGAATTCTAGGAGTAGCAATAATTCCATATTTATAGATGTGAGTGGTAGGCTTCCTTGTCACCATAATTTTACATTCAATCTTGCCAAACTGAATGCCTTCTCCAATGAATCAGGTTCCCAAAGGCGAAACTCAAGTTGGATGTTATCCTTTAAAGTCCCTATGAAGACATAAATCCTATGTTCCTCTGGAATATCAGCTACCCTTATATTCAATTTTTGGAAGTCCTCAATGTGCTCCACCACTGAACCCTTTTGTTTGAGATTTATCAATTGGATAAAGAAGGTGTTGCTATTTTATCCTTATAATGTGCTATCATTTCCTCTGTAAAAATTGAACAAGTGACAATTTTTTAACGGGAGAAAATCCATAGATACCATACAAATGTATTATGTTCTAAATATAAAGTTGCAAGGCATACATTTTGTGTGTTTTGCACATTATTGAGATCAAAATATTACTCCATATGTAGTATCCATGTTACGAGATCCTTGCCATCAAACTTCCTCATATCGATCTTTGGAATATGGTGGGTCTTCGATCCAACATTAGAGTTCATGAAATCACAATTAACATTTAATTTGTTCTCGTTATGAGTTTCCTCTACTATCTTTTCGCCTTTAGGAATCATGTCTTGTATTAACTTTGTCAAACCTTCCTTCAAACCTTCCATCTCTGCTTTAAGATCATTCTTCATGTCTTCCATGTTGTTTTTCATTTTTTCTTACATGCCTTTCTTCAAACCCTCCATATTAGCTTCCACACCTTTATTCAAACCATCCATATTATTCTTCAAACCATCCATCTTCGCTTCCACGACTTTCTACAAAACTTCCATTTCATTTTTTGTTGCTCTTTGCGAGAGCGAAATTTGGTGCACTTTCTCTTGTAATTTTGATATATCATGTTGCACTTCTTCATCTTCATGAGTCATAGTAGAGTATTCTGAGGGCTTAATGGGTGTTGCATTATTTGTAGGGGGGGTTTTAGAACCTGATATTGATATCTATGCTTCAATATTCCCTTGGAATCACTTCAAACTGATTTTTCAAACAAGACTTATACAATTTGAAAAAAAATACACACCTTTTTCTTGCTTTTGAGGAGCTCGATATTGAAATTGAATTATCTCTGTGATTTCGGATCTTCAAAATTTGAAATTTGGTCTTGTAGTAGCCCTCTTAATCTTCTTTCAAATGCCACAGGTATGACCTGATTCGGAGGATTCAAGGAAAAGTTATGCCCAATCTCCCACAATGACCTAATTATGGATTGATTCAGTAGAGCGAACTTGTACGGCGTGCCACGTATCACCTATTTTAGATGAAATTCAAGAGCCTATAGAAACACTAACTTCCATAGATCATATCTCCAAAAATATTGTGAACCAAGATCTGAAATTTCTACACGAAGTTCCTCAAGATTTCAGCTTCGCGTGGTAAAAATTTTAGCTTATGAACCTTCATAGAAAAAAAAAGTTACAGCGAAAATGCCTCGATGAACTGTTTGGAGCAGTGAAACCCTAGAATCCAAAGCTCTGATGCCAAATGTTATGAAACCAGCTCCAAAAATAGAAGAAAAGAGATATCAACGCCTTAGAAATAAGCCACTTCGAGGGGGCAACCTCCTTTACATTACATAAATGAACAATTCTTGGATGATACAAATGGAAAAACCTCCTTTCTATATATAGGAGTCCATGGGGTCACAATATAATCCTAGATGACCTAACAATAATAATGTAAGGGCACAATAATAACAATATGGGGGTTACAGGGGTACAACAATAACCGTAAGGGGGCTACACTGACTACAATAAGGGACTACACTAGTAATATAGGGACCTAATAATTTCTATGGATTGAGACTCGAATATGCCCTTGAGGGTAGTTCGAGTTACATAGCATGGAAGGACATCATGGAGGCAGTGTTGGAGGACAATGAGTTGAAGGAATTCATAAACAGTGATATTACCAAGTCCGCGGCAATAGATGCTCAAAATATTGATGCATGGAAGAATAATGTAGCAAAGGCAAGAAGGATTTTGTTAGAAGGATTTCGAGATCATATTGTCTCGAACCTCCATGGAAAGGAAACTCCATATAATATGTGGAAGGCCTTAACAAATCTGTTTCAGAATAACAATGACCACAGGAAGTTGGCACTTAAGGACAAGCTCAGAAAGATCAAGATGGAGGAGGGCAAGGAAATACCAAAATACTTGATGAAGTTACTGTTCCCGAGGATGATTTGGTGGGCCTAACACTTATAGGCATTCCCAAGAGCTGGAAAAAATACCAGGATTCGGTAAATGGGACAAAGAAGTTACCAGAGTGGGAGCGATTGTGGTTTGACTTGGTACAAGAAGAGATAAGGAATATCTCCAGAGACGGGACCTCTTCCAAAGACAAAGAAGAATATTTTTCATTAGTTGGAAAAGGAAATAATACCAAGGGAAATAAGTCCCAAGGTGAAGAGGGCAAGGGAGACTTATCCAAGATCATGTGTTTTCATTGTTATGAGTACCGCCACTATTCCACGAAATGTCCACTGAAGGCAAGCAAGAAGGAGCCTACAGTTGCAGCAGCAGCTGAAGCTTTAGCTTCATAGTTCAAGCTTAATTTTACTCTCATTGCATGCATGGCCAACACTATAATGGGATTCATGTGGTATCTCAATAGTGTTTCCTCATTCCATATGACGGGGAATAGAGATATCTTCAGTGACTTGGAGGAGAAGGACCTCCAGCAGAACATAGATTTTGGAGATGCCATGAGGTATAACATTACCAGCATAGGTACATTTACCTTTCAGAGGGATTGTGGCTCCCCTATCAGGATGATAGATGTTTTGTTTTTTCCAGGGCTAAATAAGAATCATGTTTCTGTAGTGGTATTGGAAGATTGTGGCTATGATGTGATATTTAGAAAAGGAAAGGTTTTCCTTAGACACATCGCCATGGGACAGATGAAATAGATCGGTGTGCAAGTCAAGAACCCGTATGCACTTGAGGTACAAGATACATGCAAAGCTTTGAGGAGCAAAGAAAAGGTTAGAGACTTGGTGGTTAAGAGGGAGCATAAATTACCTCTCAACATGTAGCCTCAGAAGAAGCCTCAGAAGGTTGTGGATCAACCACAATTGGAGAAGCATGAAGGAGACCAAGTGGAGGCATCCACTCAAGAAACGACCTCTAGTAGGGGGAATTTTGAGCCAGGTGGGCAGAGGGAGCACATGCAGCCATACCTCCAGGAGAGAGATGGGGCGATGTGAAGCAATAGTCCCAAGAGTGCAGAAATTTGGGCAGGGTCCATTGAGATGTCTTTTCTCATGGATCATTACCTTGCTACAGGATCCCAAAGTAAAAAGTAGCAGGATGGGTCAGTGGTGGTTGAGGCAGGCAGATTTCAGAGTGACAGATGTAGTGACTTGTAACAGTTAGATACTAGAGCGCAGAGCAGAGTTGGCAGC
Organism: Pinus albicaulis; assembly: GCA_034641835.2. NCBI lineage: Eukaryota > Viridiplantae > Streptophyta > Pinopsida > Pinales > Pinaceae > Pinus > Pinus albicaulis. The sequence goes on from CM076577.1 coordinate 886,942,775, forward strand.
AGTGCAGATGGCATAGTGCAGAGTCAGAAGCAGCGTAAAGTTTATAGTAGACAGTGCAGTAGCTAGTAGCAATCACAGACTGTGGTGACAGATGCATCATACTTATTCATGTTGGATGATTTTCAGTTTCAGAAGTTCTAGCAGCAACAACACTAGAGAGAACTGTTTCATGCAGAACATTCCAAAGGTACCATATCGGGATAGAGTTGAATTCCTTTATTATTGAGAGGGAGTGTTGAAATTGGAAACACGAAATATTGAAAATGGCATCAAAAGGGATTCTGATTTAATTTTCCCTTAATTAAATTAGAATAAATTGTAATTCCACTTCACATGACAGCTTGTATGAGTTAAACGAGCTTGGAATACTTAATTAGCTAATTCAATTAAAGTTGAGGGTCAAACTGGAGACATGTAGAGTTCACTCTAATTTTTACGGGGTCCAGTTGTAATTAATTAACTCAATTTATTTGAGTTAAAAACAGTTTAACTATTTCTAACTGATGGAGGAACTAATGAGAGGTCAAGTGAATTCAATTACATTTAATTCACATGCAGTGATCAATCAGATAACTGATAATTTTCTCTAAATAGTTGTCGTATGTCAACTCTAAGGAAGACCCAGTTGATATTGGAGTTAAAGGGAACTTTACTATCAGTTGTATAATCATCCAAATTGTACAAGTGGTGCATGCAGTCATAAGGAGGCCTAAAATAAATCATTCCTTAATTAGAAAAAAATTATTTTAAAAGAAGGAATGAAGGCACAAGTTTAATCATCGTTTTGGTGAGCACGATTTGGTGAGACCAAGCAATCAGAAGCACAAGTTTGCGCGTGGAGATTGTGAGACAAAGGTGTGCCAAGAGAAGCTTGTGCACAGGTTGAAAGTGAGACAGATAGAGATAGTGTAGAGGTTTCTCATGAAGGGAAATAGCATTGAAATCTTCTCATATTCTCTGACTTATGCAATATATAGATAGCGGGGTATTTAGCTCATGCTTTCCCCAGGTACGACTTTGTGTTGTGTGATTGAAATTATTTCTCTTTCTTGTTCATGTGATTGTGCGATCGTAATTGGTTTCCGCAATTTGTAGAATATATTCAAGTATTTTGTTTTAGCATATTACAAGATTAGTTGAATCTATGTGGATTTTTTACACCACCAGCAAAGCATCAGAAAGATAAGTTGGTTCTTTTGTGGAGCAAGGAGTAGCTCCAATGCTCCACTATTGGAGCTAGTGATATTCATTGTATACATATGTCTTGGAACTTTTACTTAATAATAGAAGCCTTCAAGGCCAGCACATTCTTCATGCATGAATTATGAATGTTTCTAAGACGATTATGCGGATATTTGTATTTCATGTTCGCTTTCACATGTGCTAAGATGGTTGAACTACTTCAGTTGTTTTTGCACTTATCTTATTGAGAATTTGTTGTAATGGGTGTTATTGTTGTCCCATCCTTGTGGACTTTTCTGTGGGATATTAGACAAACCTTTCTCATTCATTGGATATAATGATTGTCGCATCTACTGTCGACTATTCCGCTGGATGTTAGACGGATCTTGTTGTTTGTGTGTGTCTCTTCTTCGGTGGTACTATTACCTATCTCTTAGAGGCTCACTTCTCTCTCTCCCCCCTGTAGTAGAAGAACCTTGACACACGTGCAATTGGACACTCACCAAGCACACCCCCCTTTCTTTTCCAAGGAACATGTGCACTCCTCTCTCTTGTTGACAGTCACAGCCAAGGCATATATATAAGAATACATGGAAACCAGGCCAATATTATGGATGGGGCTTCTACTCCAAATGGTGTGAGCTCTAGTTGGGACTTCAGATCGAGGAGACTCCTTGGTTGACGACTTTCCAACACCGTCAACACAATATTTAGAGGAGAAGATATATAAATAATAAGAAAGGGAGTTCCCAACATGCCTCTTTGTCCTTGTAGTGCACCAAAGAATATAGGATGATGACTTTGTAGATTTGGCCTGTGCCTTTATATCTCATAGTGGAAAGAAGCCAATGAATTTTTGCATGGTTGTCCAAGAGATCGAATTGATTTTCATCCCATATAGTGCAAAGGCCCCTTGAAGCTCCCCTTGTGCTTAATGCCTTACCTTAAGAGTCTTTGTTTATTTTTTTAATAAAGGAGTAATATCTTACTTTGAAATTTGTCTTATAGATCATTAGGATATTGGGCTTTCTGCAACCTTTATTAATTCCTTGATTCCATTTATTTTCTATCTATTGCCTAATATATAATATTCCTAGAGATTACAAACATTATTTACCTTGATGGGGGCTCAAAGGTCCTTTTTCTTTCCCTGCTTGACCTGTATTTTCTTTCGTACGTGATGATTATTTGAGGAAGGCGTCCATAGATAGTTGTATTCCTAAGACTTTGTCCTTTTGTGTTGCTTCCTCTCTTCCTTCCTTATTTGACTTCCTCCTTGTTCTCCTTTGTGAGAGCTCTTGATTAGCTAGGATTTATTTTGCCTTGTTTCTTGTGAGAGCACCAACATAAGAAGGGGAGCTCAGAGTTGATTTCTCAATAGAGGGGAAACCATCCTTAGGGGGATTAAAATGGAGAGGTACATGAGGATATTGAAGGATCCCTTCATAAAATGGGTTTGAGATGGGATTTCTTAAGGGACCACCATTGAAGAAGAAAAATAATGGTGTTTTTAGGCTATCATTGTAGGTATTGAGTTGATACTCGGGTTATGGGGATGATTGACACTTTTAGGTTGCTCGATGGGAACTAGGTTCAGATTCTTCAAAGCTAAGAAGTTATTGTTTATTTATGGAGTTGGATTTGAGGTGAGACCAGGAGAGTCTAAGGAAGGAGGGGTGATGGCAGTGGGATTTTTTGAAGTGGAGGGGTCTTAAGCTTGCTTTGAGGAGATACTTTTGGGGGAATTGTTGGGTTTTTTCTTTACTGTTTGCCATTGATCTTCTTTTGGATCCTGGTTGTTTTAATCTTGGACCTTTGGGAATCAATTTGCAAAATGGATGTATTCATGACATACCTTGCATTTTAATGGAAGTTGTATGTAATCCAACTATTGGATATGGGACAAGTTGTCCATTTTCAGATTAACTACTTCAAGTAAGCCTTTTCCAAGATCCATTTTGAAAAATATCCAAGTGCACGCTTGCATTCCATCTCTTAGTTCATATCTATCAATAAACTTGTTGATTTTATATGTTTTTCTCTTACTGCATCGTCTCCCCAACAGTGAAGTGGTAGATATAAAATTCTTACCCATATTGGGACAATATTTGGGGTGTTTAGCCCCAAGGGTTAGCTCAAGTGGTAGTGAGCCAATATGTGGGCCTCTCCGTTGAGGGAGGTCACGGGTTCGATCCTTGAGTCCTTTGGGGTCAGGCGCCGAAAGTCCGCCGAACGGTTTACCGCACGTACCATCCAGAAATTCTGGGGAAGTACGCCCGGGTTTCCCGTGAGCTTTCCCCTTGTGAAAAAAAAAAATATTTGGGGTGTTTGGTTATAGATCGAAATCAGGGATCCATTTATTCAGATAGAGACCTTGTGTTTCCATGAAATATGGCCCACTTCTCAAATTGAGATCTCTACCTTCCTTTGTTTCAAAAATAAAAGTGTAATAAAATTTTCCATGGAATCATATGCCTATTATGCCATTGAGATTTAGCTACCATTTTTTTTCTACCCATCTGGTAATTTCCCTTGGGGCAGATCATAAGCTACCGAATTTTTCCAAAAAGAGCTCGTTCAACGAAGGACAGGGCTGCTTTTAGATGAACTCCTGGAGGGAGGGCAATGACGGGGATTAATTCCAACTTTTTGATAAATTTTGACATGATCAGTTTGAGATCCCCTACGAGTTAATTTCCCTTGTAAACATTGAAAATAATCCCTTGTAGTTATGTAACCATACATTAAAATAGATGAGATAAATGGACACATATTCCATTCCCTGAGGAGGGATATTGCTTAAGGAATTAGTTACTTTAAATATCAATCATGGGTTGGACAAGTGGTTTTAAATGAGGTGACTATTTAATAAATTAACTGGAAAAAAAAAGGGACAAGCCCATGTGTCTTTTGGGCATAACCATAAGCGAGAAAGGACAAGAAACTAAAGGAAATTATGGGATGCATTATCTAAGAAGGATGGGTTGCATGTATCATTAAGAAGATGGATGGTTATCCAGTCAAAGTGTGCATGTAGGAGGGGAGATTATTCATTCATGATTAGGGATTTAATAGATCATTGCAGGGAACAAGAAAAAAGGGGAGTCCAAGAGGCTTATAGGGGGTCAGGATTATTCTCTAAGAGGGAAGAGAAGGATATCAGGACTATGAGAATTTAGGGAGAGGAGAAGCTTTGATGAAAACACAATTGAGAAACCCATGAGGCTTACTAGCTGATAATCATAGAGAATAAATCTGATGACACCCAAGCTATGAAACCCATGATTCTTTCTAGTTGATAATCACAAAGTAAACTCAGATGATAGTCCAACTAAGAAACCCATGAGGCTTATTGGCTAATAATAATTGAGCATTGGTTGTGCCTTATAGGGATGATAAATCCACTGAAGATTGTGTTGGTTGACTACTTCTCAAAGGTGGAGGAACCTAGGGATAGTGAGTTGATAACACCTTATGGTAGTTCCATGGGGTTGGTCTGAGAACACAAGTGGAAGTTTCACTAAGAAGTTGTTGGATAGTGCACTCTTATTAATTCATAGGTAAAATTGATTCGAACTTATGCTGGAATGTAATAGAATACATATATAAACATAAACACAAAAGTGTAGTAGAAATAAAACTTCATTTAATTAATATCAAAGAATTGAAATATGCTTACATACAGACTGGAAATACACTAGCTCAGGCGATGGTATCTTATCTCTGAGAAGATTTTGGGTAGCTACATCCCTCTAAACTATGTTACAATGAGGCTCAAGGGCCATTTTATTATTGAACTACAAGGGAAAACCCTAACCCCAAGAGATGGAACGCTAATATTTTGTGGGTCTCGTTGGGGTTAGTTGGGCATCCAACTTCCCAGGGTCATCACTTCATATTATATTTTTTTGGCGCGTACAATACCTTTTTGGAAATGTCTCTCCCAGTACTATACTATTTTCCATAGGGGACCTAAAAAAACGTTGTTTAGGGGTCAAAATTGCTCTGGAATTTTAGGACGTGGAAAACTGCTCAAAATAGTAAATGCAACTATAAACAAGGAAACTGATGAAACCAACTGAGGGTATAGGTAGAATAGGAGGGTGGTGTTGGCTTGAGGGGTCCTGACCCAGGTTCGGAGTTAAGGTTAACCAACAAAACCCTCTAATTGTTGGCCGTTTCGGCAGTGACATGCTTGTGCAAGTCAAAGTCTCACCCGAAGCAGTATGGGGGGCTACTGAAACCAAGTTTGCACAACCTAAGAGAGAATTAAATGATGTGGGTGTATTCATATATAAAACAATTGTAATCAAACCTTCGCAACAGAAACCCTAACCAGACATATTTAGGTCAAATACTCAAAATACCTTATGTGCGCACTAAAACATACTCCGCAATCCTTGTAATTATCCTTAATAAATATTATTAAAGCCCAACATTAATATAATCCATTCATATATCATTATTCTAAAGCAGAAAATAGTTGCACAATCGATAATACAGATAACACAATAACCGAAAATAACATGCATAAAGGGATCATAAAGCAAATAACATATGCATTTGGTACTCCAAAATTCTCCAAAACATTTCGTTATTCATTCACAGTCAGATCTTCCTTACAACACCTTCAATCTACCCGCGCACACAACCAGCGGGGTCTGCACACAGCATGACTAAGGTCTTCGCACACACAGCTAGCAGGAGCCTTCTAACCCAGACAAGTTCACTAAAATATCAAAACATAGTACGATCTCTATCATTAACAACATTATTGTATCCTATCGACTTGATCTAGACTCTTATTTATATTTTTAGCCTGTGCTCAACTAAGGTCCACAAACTGTGGTTTGCGGCCCCTACTTCTACCCTTTGACCCATTACAACTAATGAGGGGCTTTGACCCACCCCAAAGCCCCTTGACTTGTGTTGCACACGAATAAAATTTAAAAAAAAATTAAAAAATATTCCAAAAATATATCAAAATTCGGCCTTAAGGTACCCCGCTCCAATAGACCCCTAACACAATCTTGTGACTCATCTCAAGTCACACCGGTACTGGGTTCTTCATCTTGTTCTCTAGGTCTTCAATGGAAGCAGCAAAGGGCGCCAGGACGCCCGCACTTTTCTCTACTACACTATGTGCAATATCTACCAACTTCTGTAATGTCAGCCCTTCTGCGTCTAAATTGATACCTTGCAGGGTCTGATTCAGGATCTTAATGGATGCATCCAAGTCTTGAGATAGCTTCATTGCCTCGTCCTCCCATGGCTTCATATGCTCGTTCATGATCTTATTCTTCCTGTGGAGCTCCTCGACTTCATCGCACAAAACTTGGCTTGTCTACAGGCGGGCCATGCGCTGAGCAGGGACAAAAGTGGGCAAGGCCTCTTGAAGGTCGTCAAATGTCTGCTCCTTGGATCGCAACTCCTGATTCATGTTTTTGACTAGTGGGTCTGTTTGCATAAAGTTCCATAGTCCCATTGTTGTCTCAAGAAACGCGGAGCCCTTGTCCATATTAGTTGAAATGCTTTCTGATGCTTCTTTTACCAAGGCTGCCTGCTATGCGTGCACCTCCAAGGGAGTCTCGGGTTGCAGCTTCACCTGCAATGCTACAATCTACTATTCAAACTCTTCTTTCACTGTCTGCCCTTCTTTCCTGGAAGCCTTTAGTGCAGCAACCAAGATTTCCATCTTGACCTAAGGTGTGGGGGATGCAGGAATAGCTACTTTGAGGAGATCACCGCACAGCCTGTTGATTAAGTGTTCCAATTCTGCACGTTGAGCCACAAGCGCCTGTTGTGTTTTCTGTGCCTGGAGTGATTCTTCTATTTTTGCTGCAAATATATCTTCTACTTCATTCAACTATTGTTGAACGCGTGTCTCCCTGTACTGCAGCTTGTCGAAGATAATGGTATGGATAGCGTGTAGCTTTCCACTTGGAATTTTAGATAGATCAATCCCGACCTCTGGGAAAGTCTGCACCTGCGCGCACATCTCTGGCTGCTCCACTATAATGGTTGTGACCGGCAAAGGGAAGATCCTACTATCTGACATTGAGATGATCATTGTCATAGGTAGGATTTCCTAAATCGACCTCACTTGATCCACGCTCACTTGCAAGTTGTTGGCCTTCAGCTGCAAGACCTGCAATCTGGATTGTAAGGTCTCCACCGCAGCCTTGTACTGCTCTTCCATGGCAGTCCATCTGTCTTCAGAAATAGAAGCAACTACGTCCGCAATTTTATCCAGGTCCTCTTCTGTTAGATTGACCTCTTCTGCTCCTCTGACCTTGGATCCCTTCTGCTTATTTCATGGACCCTTGGAATTTTTTGTGCCATGCTTAATGTCACACAGATATTTTGTACCGATACCGTCTAACCCATCAAGGCCTCCAGGGTCCACATCAGCTTCGCCTCCCTAATCATGCTCTACATCCTCCTCTACTTCAGGCTCCTTCTCATTGTCCTTTTGTATGCCTATTTCTGCATCTTTGTTAGTGCGCGGCTCAGCCTCTTTCTCTTTATCACATGGAGCCATTTAATTCCCCGAAGTAGAGGCTCTAACGGGATGGGTGGAGTCGAGCCCCACTTTCCATGATTCTGGCCAGGTCGCAATGACCTGGTCGACCTCCGCCTTAGTCACCATGAAAGGAAATTTATACCATGCGGGGTCATTACGTGCCCTGACCTGCACTTCTTGTACACTACCGGTAATAGTCTCGGTCGCGAGTGGATTGCAGCGGCCGATGCGCCCTCAAATAGCACCCAAAAAATCTTATTTTCCTTCGCTCGCCTAGGGTCGGAGGAATCCCACAGATTGGCGTAGCGTGTCCCCTCACATATGCCAGGCTCCGATTCCGGGAGGACTACATCTGTCGGAGTCTCCCATGCTATCAGTGCAATGATTAATAGCATCCAAGAGTAGCAAAATAGTTTCGCCTGCTCCTGCGCTTCACGCACATTTTCTATGAATTCTTCATAGAGGTACTGGGACCAGTTGTAGTTGACCCCCTTCTCACATTGGCCTACCAATGCAATTACGTGTGCAGGGACTGCCTTTGGTCGACACTTGTGCATCAACTTGCACCCGAGGACTAAAGTTCCTAGGCACACACTCAGGTCTGCAATTGTTTGCACCAGGAATCCCCTTTTGTCCTGCTCAACCTTGTAATATTTCTTGACTTTTGTCGTGACCTTGAGCTCGTTGCTTTTTCCAAATCCTACCATTGGATGAGGCCCCTTCTTAGGCTGGCCAGTGATCTGGTGGATCAGAGTGGAATCAATCAAAATGCATCCCTAGATCCATATACATTCGTCATGTACTGATGCCAGCCGCTAGCGTACAAAGATAGTAGTGATAGGATATCTCCCAAACTACGGAATCCGCAGCAAATTTAGGATCTCGGCTTTGCCTAGCCCGTGTGCCCATGGCATCAGCTCAACCTTCACCACATCATCATAGAGCACCCTCTCCAAGTAGTACTCAGGTGCCAGCTCAAGGAACTTTTCCTTGTTTTCCAAATCATGGTCATCAAACTTGACGCTCGTTACCTTACCAAACACATCTTCACCAAGGGGAACAGCCTACAGGACCAGAGGCGTCTGAAGGTAGTCCCGCACTGAGTCTACATTCTTTGATGTGCGCACGGAGGGTCTGTGCATCTTGACATATAGCAGCCACCATGAGATAGGCTCGATGAGCACATCCTCCACAGTGGCGCTCATTGGTCTCTTCGAAGGGTGACCGATAGGCAACCTATCCTTAGTAGCCTGACGCGGGGATGTCACATTCCTCAAGGAGGTCCATGGATTCAAGGAGGACCACTTCGATATTTTTCATTTTCCTTTATACAGTGTAGAAATGACTTCTTAAACCTCGGGAATCACTTCATGGACATCGTAAGACCTTGGATTTTTCGATGCTATGAGGGGCACAGAGTGCTCCTCAGCAGGCACGCTCTCTGGATTGGTGAACGTCATTATCGGGTGAAAGATAAATTCAGGATTTCTCACGTCAGATGGGGTCTCTCGACCAGACATACAATGCTCACAGAAAAATTGACAGCACAAATCACAGATAAGCTCAGGGTGCAATGTACTCAGAAAGAAAAGGAACCAATTGTGACCCACGCCCTTCCTTTTATAAGCAATCCAAGGTGAAAACGGTCGGATCTTCATTAAATGCAACTTACCTCCATAAAAACGATCAAAAATCCTATAATATCACCTCATTTAATGCATAAAAACTACTCCATCCAACTGTAAAATTACTTTTTCACTTAGTTTCAATGTTCCAACGACTAGTTTCTTCTCCTGTGCATCACCTCTGCGCTTCCATCGCACCTATTTGCGCCCTTCCTCTGTGTAGCGCGAAGACCACTGGATTCTTATGCTCCAACCATATAGTCATTTGGTTGGCACTGGATTGTCCCTATATGGCTTCAAATGGCTTCCATTGAAATACCTAGGAAGATTCTCATTGCGCAGCGTGGCCAAGTGCACTGCACCTCCATCGGTGATTTCCTTCACAATGTATGGCCCCAACCAATTTTTTGAACTTCCGTGGGTGGCGCGTAAACTAACTGTTGTATAACAAGACCAAGTCTTCCTCCTTGAACACCTTTTGTCTGACGTGCCTATCATGCCAGGCCTTTTCGCACGCCTTCTGCACTTGCTGATGGAAGTTAGAAATGAACCGATCCTCTTCTAAGACAACCAATTGTGCCAAACGTTCCTCCATAATTTCAGGCTCTGCCATATTAGTGAAAGTTGCGATGCACAAGCTTGGGAAAATATACTCCATTGGCATGATCGCTTCTTGCCCATAGACCATCCTGAAAAGTGTTTTCCCGGTCAACTTCTTGCATGTGGTTCTATAGGTGCATAACACAGAAGGGATGTGCACATCCCAATCATTCTGGTCGGCATTACAGATCGTTGTGAGTGCATTCTCAAAAAATTTGTTGGAAGCCTCTACTACGCCATTTTCTTGTGGGTGATAAGGGGTACCCTTCTGGTGATGGATCTAAAATTCCTCTGTCAGAGATTCAATGGCTTCATTAACAAAGTGTGTACCTCTATCACTCATAAATATCTTCGGACATCCAAATCTAGTCAAAATATGTTCAAAAATGAAGTGTGCAACGGTATCTGCAGTACAGTTCTTAACTGCCTTAGCTTCTACCTATTTGGTTACATAATATGTGGCAGTGATGATATAGCGCACTCCAATCTTATTCCCTGGAGGATTGATCGATCCAACAAAATCTATAGCCCATTTATCACAGGCCTGCAAGGCCATCTCTGGCTTCGGGGGAATTTCATCTATGCGCAAGGGCTTCCCTTTTCTTTGACATGCATCACAGGCTCGGCAGTATGCATGTGAATCACTGTGCAACGTAGGCCACCATAAGCCATCACGCAACACCTTCTACGCAGTAGATTTACCAGCATAATGGCCTCCTACCACCCCTCCATGAGTCTCAGCCAAGATATATTGTCTCTCATGTTCCGACATATATCTTCGCAATACTTCATCTGCTCCCAGCTTATACAAATGACCCGCAATTAGGGTAAAAACAGTTGCTCGCACAAGAAAATCCTTCTTTTGTTGCACCGAATATTCCGCAGGCGCACTTCCAGTAGTCAGGAAGTGAATAATATCAGCAAATTTCTCATCAACCGCCTTGATAGCAAAGAGTTGTGCATCAGGTAACCCCCCTCCAGACTAGTTGGTTCTTCCCCATTTTCGATGTGTAACAAATGAGGAGGTCCAACATTTATTCTTCCAGGCTTCACAATGATTTCAAAGTCATACTCTTGAAATAACAGCAACCATCTACAATTATTCCCCCCCAACACAGGCTTATTGACCAGGTATTTCAAAGAAGAATGGTCAGTAAACATTTTGAAGTGTCCTCCTAGCAGATAGTGCCTGTATTTTTTCAGATCATAGACCATGGCCAATCCTTCCCTTTCTGTGGTTGAGTAATTGTGCTCTAGACTGGAGAGCTTCCTACTGGAAAAAGCAACCGGGTGATCAATGTCTCCTTCTCCTAGATGCGTAGAACAACCCCAAGTGTTATACCAGATGCATCCACATGTACATGAAAAACCTTAGACCAGTCTGGGAATATCAGAATAGGTGCAATGACCATTTTCTCCTTCAGCAACTCAAAGCTCTTTTGACATTCCTCATCCTAGAAAAATGACACATCCTTCTTTAGTAACTTTTCCATTGGCATAGTGATTAGATCATAGCCCTGAATGAACTTCCTGTAATATCCGGTGTGTCCTAGGATGGAGCACAATTTTTTCTCATTAGTGGGAACTTCTAGGTTGATGATAACTGCTATCTTGGTTGGTTCTACGATTAATCCTTGCCCACATACTATATGCCCTAAAAAAATTCCAAAAGGCACACAAAATATAAAATTCTTCAGCTTAAGATAAATCTGGTGCTTTCTACAAGTGTCAAGCATCATGTGCATGTTTTACACATGTTTCTTTACCAACCCAAACATTGTCTAGACATCAAAATACACCTCCAAAAATTTATGCATGAATTCTTTAAACACAGCCACTACCACGCGCGAGAAGATCGTAGGTGCATTTTTCAATCTGAAAGACATGATAATGTACTAGAAAGACCCCCACTCTGTTGCAAAGGTGGTTTTGCTGCAGTCTTCAGGTGCAATTTTGATCTGATGGTACCCCGAAAATCCATCAGTAAATGAATAAGCCTCTTGTCCTCCCACATTATCAAGGATCTCATCTTAAAATGGAGTAGGGAAGGGGTCATGCACACAAGCATCATTCAACTTGCACATATCTACACAAATCCTTATCTCTCTTGTGGTCTTCTTCTCCTGAACCAACATTGGGCTTACCCAATCAGACTAATCTACAGGCTCAATGATGCCCGCAGCCACCATATTTTATAATTCCTCTTTTACTTTCTTCTTATATTTAGGATTAAATTGGTATGGTCACTGCTTGATAGGGCGTGCATCTGGTTTCAATGTGATCTTCATAACACCTAGGTCTCCTACAATTCCTTTGAGCTCAGAGAACTTTGTAGGAACAGTTCTTGATATTTTATTAGTAGCTCCATGATCTTCCCTACTGTATCATCATCTCAGTAATCCCCAATTTTGGCCAACTTGGGCTGCTCTTTTGTCCCAATGTTGACTTCCTTTGACTTCAGAAGTTTAGTTACATCTACCATTCCCAATGAGGGCCCTGCCACTGCGCGCTCCCCTTCAGACTCAGGGATGTTAAAATTTCTTGGATCATCTTCATTATCCTCTATTGAAAGGTTCCTGCAATTGACAATGTCTTACATCTGCGCATCCCATACTAGCACAACACATTCCCTTCGGGGTCGGGATTCATCAAAGACAATAGCATCTATGTCCTGCAGGGCTTCATCCAATTTTTCTGATCCCCCAACCAAGTTGAAGGTTTATAGGAAATCACCAGTCATTGTAATCCAATGGCAAGTTCCTCGGTGCAGCTTCGTTTCCAGATACCAAGTGGTAGGTACCGGCCCCAACTAATGAATTAACATATGAAGCCGCTCATTCCAAGTCTTTTCCTTCCAAACTTCCACCCACATGGTCGGGTGCATGCGCGGGTCTCCCTGACCATAGAAAACCTTGGTTGGTGGAGTAGTGGGAGGGTCAAAGTGAAACGTCATCATCTTGCTACATTCCTCCCAGTCCTTAAAAACACCCTTGTGAGTATCCCACCAACGTGTTGGGGTTGCACGCATAGCTAAGTGAAGCGCCCATAACCTTCGCTCTTCTGGGACAGCCTTTTCCAATTCTTCCATAAATTCTTTGACACTACCATAACCATTAAAATATGGTAGTTCTCTTACCTCTGAGGAGATGCGCCAAAAGTTTCTAGCGATCTTGAGGCAGTGCAGCGCAGAAACATCGTGCAACCAATTGTGCCAGTTCTCCATCTCTCCATCTGAATCTGAGAAACACGAATTACCTTCTCCCAATTCAACATTCCATCAGTTGTAGGGTTGATCCAATCTTCATCCCACGCAGTCAGCTTGTAAATATGGTCGACGTCATCTCCCTCGCGTACTGCCTCTGTATATCTTTCTCCTTCTGCCAAATTCAGTGGGACTATCACCCGCATACCATCATTCTCAAAGATCATGCTTCTATGCTTTAGGTTGATGATTCCTCCCATATCAGTGGCCCAATCCAATCCTAACAGCGCAGGGTAGGGGTCTTCATCATCCACAATTTGTATCACTTCAAAATCCGCGCGTACCTTTACTCCACCAATGTCTACCAAGGCCTGTGGAAGTCTTCCAAGTGGAATGATCTTCTACTAATTGGCCATGTGTAGCTGAATGGTGGAACATTCCAGATTTAGTTCTCCCATATTCTGCTAGGTTTTCTTAGGTATAGCATTTGCATCAAACCCCAGATCCAAGATGAATTGATCCATCTCATACTCTCCAATCTGCACAGTCATGCGCATCTCCCGACCAATTCTCTTCTTGTTCTTATAAATCTTGTTCACAACCTTAGTCTCTGTTCGAGGTACTTCTTTTTCCGCGCAGCTGTCTATCAAGGCCTACATATTATCTACTGCCTTCTGATTATGCAATAGCCTAATACAGTCTTGTAGGAATGGTTTGAATTCATCATCAGCCTTTGGTTCCCTGATAGACTTTCATGTGGACGCTCCTACAGCGGCAAAATCCTTCCTAGCTTCAATAAAAGTTACCTTTTCCTTATGCAGGTTGAGTCCTTCTTTCTTGTCAGATGCTTTTCTGATTAGTGGCTCTGCATCAATCCTCTTTTCCTCATCTCCTTCGGTGGCAGCACCACTACGTGTAATTACATTTACACTTGGACCATCATCACGCAGTGAAGCTTTAACCATTTGTATGTTTTGCATAGGCATTTGTTGTTGATTTTCCTACTTTCTAGAAATTAACATGGGACAATCTTCAATCACATGATCAAATTTCCTACAATACCTGCAAGATTGTTGCGCTGGGTTTGGGCAGTCGCACGCATAGTGTCCAGCATCTCCACAGTTATAACAGATTAATTTCCCTCTTTCCCGACCTGCACCTCCACCTCTTCCCCCTCCCCTTCCTCGTGCTGAGGATCCTCCCCGTCTAGAGGGAGATGCTGGTGAAGAAGGGTAGGCCTGCACTCTCTAAAGGTTAGCACTGCCTATCATTATATCAAACATCCAACAGTGGTGCTCATCGTGACCGACTTAAGAGAAAAATATGCACTATTGTTGCTTCAGTTATGGCACATAGCTTCCTAATCGAGGATAGTGGTATGTATAGTGTCGTCCAGCTACCCGACAATTAGCGCACCATAGTGTGGGGGTACTTGGCCCAGCAGCATCCCTGGGGTGCAATGGATTCAGTTCCCCTACTTGCATGTAATCGGAGAACAAAGTACATTGATCCTTGGTGTGGCATGAACCCTTACAGCGTATGCACCAGACATCTATGTTAAATTATTTACCCCTATCTCTACGTATGTTATGAATTTCTAAGTGCATAGCCTCCAGTTGAATTTGAATTTGCAGTGTTCTGAATTTAGCATCTTCTCTAGGCGCAGCTTCCAATTTCATACCAATTTCCAGAGCTTCGGCCTAAGAATCTTATGTTGACCCATAGACCCATGCAGTTGTGGCAAGAGCATGGCAATGAACAATTCTTTATGTTGCTTATCATAGTAAACAAAACCTCCTTTGCTGATGGTGTGCTTCAGTCATTGATCAGCTTCCCAAACCGATTCCTTCAGCCCTTGTTTGAATCTTTTAATTCTATCATGCATTGTGAGTAGGACTTTGGCTTCCTAAATTGTCGTTTCAGGGCATCCTTAATCTGTACAACAGTGGGGTCAACGTTCTGAGCAAGATATCCCATGAACCAATCTAACATGTGACCCTCAAACACCATAGCCAGTTGCGTTCTCTTGATAGCATCAGTATTAACATTTTTCACAGTCCACACTACATCAGCCACAAACCAAAACCAATCCATATCCTCATCTCCCGCACCCTTAAAGTTGGGTAGCTTCATATGCGCGGCCATATCTTCCACAAGTGGCGATGGTGGTGGGGTAGGAGATGTCTTACCCCTGCGCGAGTTTGAATATGGCATAGCAGGAGGGCTACTTTAACGTGCGTAGCCTCACTACTCTCTATATCAAGTGAATTTCTCAGAGGGTTGTATACAGTTCTTTCCCCTCTCTGATTGGCTCGATAATATTTTCTGTTGTGCGTATTACTTTCTATCTTATCATTGGTCATTCACTCAGTGTGGCTGCACAAAACACCCCTTTCACACAATAACATCTTAATCAGCAGAGGCAAAGATCGTAAGAATTTACCTTTCAATCCTTTGAAAAATCTCCTTTCAGCTTCAGAATACGACACAAACTAGTCTGCTGCAAATTTTCTCACAAACCCACCCAAGTTGTTCTCAACCCAATGATCTACAGTCCTGGTGATTGAATTATCAGTCTTTTCCAACTATTGGATTAATTCAGGTGTCCACTGCGTGACCTTGTCATCATTCCAATAGGTTTGGAATTGTGCTATTGACAACCACTCTTGTAATTCGTGCGCAAAGGTCACAGAGAAGATCTCATGAATCTCTATGAAAATATACTTATGTTTCCAATCTTCAGTAGACAACTTCTTACTTCTATTTTCTTTAAGGGAAAACTTCTAAATTTGTTTTTCAAACTAATCCTCTAATTCAGGCTTTAATGGTTGCCACAACATCTAATCTCTCTCAAAACGATCCTAGTCCTGACAACAGAACCATTTTTTGGCTTGAGGGGTCCTAACCCAAGCTTGTAGTTAAGGTTAACCAACAAAACCCTCTTACTGCTGGCCCTTTCAGCACTGACCTGCTTGTGCAAGTCAAAGTCTCACCCGAAGCAGTTGGGGGGGTGTTGGAACCAGGTTTCCATACCCTGAGAGAGAATTAAATGGTGTGGGTGTCTTCAGATCTAAAACAACTATAATCATACCTTCGCAACATAAGCCCTAACCAGAAACCCTAACTAAACATATTTAGGTCAAATACTTAGAATACCTTATGTGCACGCTAAAATAGACTTTGCAATCCTTGTAATTAATGTATTATTGAAGCTCAACAGTAACAAATCCAGTCATGTATCATTCATCTAAAGTAGAAAACAGTTGCACAATCAGTCTCAATACATATTACACAATAACCGGAAATAACATGCAAAAATAGATCATAAAGCAAATAACATATGCTTTTGGTACTTCGATATTATCCAAACATTCATTTATTCATTCATAGTCAGATCTTCCTTACAACACCTTTATTCTACCCGAGCACACAGCCAACGGGGTCTGCACATGGCAGGACTAAGGTCTTCGCGCACACATCCATCAAGAGCCTTCAAACCCAGACAAGTTCGCTAAAATATCAAAACATAGTCAGATCTCTATCATTAAGAACATTATTGTCTCTTATCGACTCGATCTAGACTCCTATTTATATTTTTAACCTACACTTAACTAAGGTCCACAAACTATGTTTTGGCCCCTAGTTCTACCCTTTGACCCATTACAACTCATGAGGGGCTTTGACCCACCCCAAAGCCCCTTGACCTATGTTGCACACGACTAAACTTACAAAAAATTTACAAAATTATTGCAAAAATATATCAAAATTCGGCCCTAAGGGACCCCGCTACAATAGGTGGCCACCAATATCCACCTAGATAAGACCTCCCCCCTTAGGAAGCAATGGTCCACATTGCGTGCAGAGCCTCCATGAGGTGAGGAAATTTCTGTTGAACTTGGTCCCTAGTGAACCACTTTCCCTAGTGAAGAAGTTGGCCTGATTTGGAAACTCGATATAGTTGGATCCTCTATTGGATGGTGTTCTTGATATGTGTGTCCATAATCTGATCAATTGTGGCATGTTCCATGTAGTCTGGGTTTAAATCGGATGTGTCCAGTAATGGTGGAAAGTATGGCCAGAGGCGATCCACATTGAACACTGGGTGCAGACCAAGGAATGGTGGAATGTGGAGCTTGAAGGCATTGTCTCCTACAACCTTGGTGATGGTGTATGGCCCATATCGGAGCAGGCGAAGCTTGTGGTGGGGTCTAGCGAGGCGCTCCTTCAAAAAATGTATCCAAATTTTGTCACACACCTGGAACTTGTGTGGCACTCGATGTTGATCATGTCATTGTTTGTACTTAGCATTGGCTCTGTTTAATATGTCATGGACCTGCTGGTGGACATATTGAATGCACTCAATGGATTTTTTTCCCTGTAAGATTCGGATTGGACATGAGCCGAATCTGCCTGAGTCGTTGGAAATGTTATGGCCACATCAATGGGGCATAGTGGTTGGAATCCCAATCCTACTTGAAAGGGGTTGTGGCCAGTTGAGCTATGGAGAGCTCAGTTGTAGTTGTGTTGGACATAGGGAAGGCTTTCATCCCATATGCGAGGATGCTTTTAGTTGTACATGCGCCTAATGTGCACGATCATCTTGTTGACGACCTCTGTTTGGCCATCGGTTTGGGGGTGGAAAATCATGGACTTACTGAGAATGGTATCCAACATCGACCAAAGACTTGACCAAAATGCACTTAGGAACCTATTGTCTCGATCTGAAATAATGGACTGTGGGATCCAAAAGTGCACCCACACTCATTCAAATAAGAGTTTAGCAGTGGCTTATGTTGTGATACTCTTCTTATAGGCCACCAAAATGGCCATCTTAGAGAATTTATCGATGACCACGAAAACACAGTCATTTCCATGCTTAGTAAAAGGAAAGCTCAACATGTAATCCATGAAGATGGATTCCCAATGTCGACTAGGAGTAGGCAGAGGACTATATAGACCTTGATTCTTAATGGTCTATTTGGCAATGGCGCATGTAGTGCAGGATCTTATGTACTTCCCAACATCTTGTCGAAGGTTCAGCCAATAAAAATACTTATGTAGTACATCCACTATTTTCTCTACCCCGAAAGGTCCAACAACTCGGTTGTAGTGCGCTTCCCAAATCATCTTCGCACACTCACTTGAAGGAACACAGAGGTGTCCGAGGTAGCATAACACTGCATCCTAGAGGCGATAATTTGGAACTTGCTTGCTGTCGAGGAGCATCTGGTATGAGTTGTCGAATTCTGGATCACTCTTGTAAAGAGTCAGACACCCCAAAATCTCATGCCTGCAAGAGTCGAGCACAATGGTCAGTGCCATGACCGGTAGTCGACTGAGGTAGTCTACAACATTGTTGGTGTTGCACTTCTTGTACTTAATGTTCAAATGGAATTGTTGCAGGTATGTGGACCATTTCTGATGGCAATCGTTTTGCAACTTCCCTTGTGTCTGTATGAACTGCAGGGGTCGCTAGTCTATGTGGATGAATGTTTCCTTTCCCATAATGTAATGCTTCCATTTTCGGCAGGCCTGCATAATGGAATACATATCTTTGTCATAGGTGGGATACTTTAGAAATGTGTCTGAAAATGTCTCATTTTGACATGCCACTGGATTCCCCTATTGAGTAACAACTGCACCAATAGCATAGTCAGAGGCATTTGTCTTGATCTCAAATGGTTGTTGCAGGTCTGGTAATGTGAGCATTGGTGCATAGCAGAGTCTATGCTTCAAATCAATGAACACCTTCTGTTGGGATTCAAACCAAAATAACTTTGCATTCGCCCCTCCCTTGGTGACTTGAATCAAAGGCCAAGTGATATGAGAGAAGCCCAACACGAACCTGCGGTAGAAGTTGACAAGACCCAGAAAGCTACGGAACTCTGTTAGAGTGGTTGGGGTTGGGAAATCCTGAATGCCTTGTATTTTGGTTGGGTCCACATGCACACCCTTCTCATTGATGATTTACCCCATATATTAAACTTGGGTCATGCCAAAACTTCATTACTCCAAATTGGCACACAACTTGTGTTGTCGCGGTGTTTGGGGGACTTGTCGAATGTGGTGGAGGTGCTCTTCCCAAATCTAATCGAAGATTAGGATGTCATCCAAATACACCACCACAAATGAGTTGGTTAAAGGTCGTAAGATGTCATCCATCAACCTCATGAAGGTTTTGGGGGAATTCGTAAACTTGAAATGCATGACCAACCATTCAAAAAGGCCCTTCTTGGATTTGAAGGTAGTCTTCCACACATCAGAGGGTTCAATTGGTACCTGGTGATAACTGGACTTCAAGTCAATCTTTCTAAAATATTTGGCCCCCTTGATTTGGTCCAGCAGGTCATCAATCCATGGAGTCAGATACCTATTATGGACAGTGATCTAGTTCAGCGCTCGATAGTCAATACAAAGTTTTCAGGTCCCATCCATTTTATGTACCAATGGGATCAGGCTCCTATAGGGTGATGAAATTGGCATAATGTGCCCTTTCTGCAACAACTCTTGAATATTCCTCTTGATTTCATCGTTCTCTAGAACATAACGTCAATAGCTCGGTCCATTGGGTAGCGACATTGCTTGACTTAACAGTGTAGAGGTACCCCTACGTGGGAGGTCAATATGTCCCTGTACTCCTCCATGACCTTGCCCATTTGTAGTTTCTGTGTAGAGGATCCCTGTTTGGAGACCATGGCCACAATATTCTTTTGGCCCCAAGGGTGAATCATGAGGAAGACAAATTTCTCGGTATGGGAGATGATCTTACTGCATTGCTTCACAGTGATCAGAGAGATGGTAGTAGGTGGTGCTACCTTTGGTATCGTGTACAACTTATTGCCCAAAGGAATAATAATAGTGAGAGACCTATATTCATACACAGCATATCGCTTCCACAAGTATGGTTGGCCTAACAATACATCGCAAACTTTGAGAGGAGCAACATCACACAGTACCTCATCCTTGAAGGGCTTGAAGTTGTAGGGGAGGTGGCACTACTGGCTGATGCGAAGATCTTGCCCTTGGTGAAACCACCTGATGGTGTATGGTTGCGAATGTGTTGTGATCGGTACACCTAGCCACTTCACAACCTCTGCTGAAATGAGGTTATTTTGGCTCTCGCTGTCAACAATGAACTACAGCGAAGAACCCTTCACCCACATCTGTGAGTGGAAGAGGCGCTCCCCCTCCTTTAGATCTTTGGGCTCATCCTTTTGGATGTTGGTGGTGACAACGGTGGCACTGGGCTCTGCATGAATAATTTTGTTCCCTTTGTCATTCCCCTTATTGGGTTCTAACTCAGAGTCAGAGCAAGCATCTAATTCAGAAGCCTTCATCTCGACCACCAATCACTGCTTGGCTCGACACTCACTCGTGTTGTGAGTGGAGCTCTTATGGAACTCATGCCACTTTCCCGTGTCCTTCTTTGTCTTTGTGGTGTTGATATTTTCTTGTGGCTTCAATGGATTTACCTAGTTTTCCCCACCTTGGATTTTTCCTTTGTTATGCGGTTTGGGGGCACCTTTCCCTTACTTCAGATTCACAAATCCAAAGTCTCGCTTCTTCTATTGAAACTTTTGCTTGATCTTGGCAGCATATCGATAGGCATCATTGAGCGAGGAGATGTCCAGGAACTCCATTTCATCCTGGATGTACTTATGCAAACAGCCACGGTACTTGAGTTCCAAATTCCACTCAGAATCCTTGCTACCCAGCTTCGTGCGAAGGGCATGAAAATAATTTGTGAACTCTGGCACATCCTGGTCCCTTCCCTATCACAGCATGGCCCACTTTATGTATTTATTTTTATATTTGCTGACAGGGTAATATTCTTCCTTAATGGTGTCTCGGAAATTATTCCAGGTGGATGTATTTGAGAATAGTGACGGTTCCCCCTTGTCCTTTTGCTCACAGTAGGTTTCTCACCAGTCCTTGACATGGGGGTGACTTTCAGGAGTGCAAAAGTAATATTTTCCTAGTTGGAAAAGTCATGAACTGAAAAATATCCTCCAAATAGATCTAACAATTTATCTCCGGCATCTACATCTATCTAGCCTTAAAATATGGTAATGTCAAATTTAACTTGTACCTTAAAGGGTGTGGCGCCTCCAAAGTGGATGCCAGATAAAGATGCATTGCCTTTGGGTAGCCGTCAAATGATCTAGGCAAAGTTATCCATCATCGCATTCCTTTGTTTCTCGAGGGCCTCCTCGAGCAATATTTTGAAAGGATATCCTGCTCCCTCGTCTTTCTTTTCTTCCTCCATGGGAAGTTGTCGGGGTTTGCAAGGCTGAGCAAAGGTTCAATGAGATCGAGCCCTAGCTCCTTATACCCTGACCTCGTTGGGGACATGCAAAGAAAAACTAAGAAAGAGCAGACCGCTCTGATACCATTGATCTGAACTTATGCAGGAACACAATAGAATACATATATAAACATAAACACAAAATTGCAACAGAAATAAAACTTCATTTCATTAATATCAAAGAACTAAAATATGCTTACATACATAATGGAAATAAACTAGCTTGGGCCATGGTAATTTATCTCTGAGAAGAGATTTGGAGGCTACATGTCTCTGAACTATGTTACAATGAGGCCCAAAGGCCCTTTTATTATTGAACATAAAGGGAAAACCCTAAACAACTAAAACCCTAACCCTAGGAGATGGAACACCAAGATTTTGTGGGGCCCGTTGGGGTTAGTTGGGCAGCCAACTTCCTGGGGTCGTCACTTGGTCATATTATTTTTGTTTGGCGCATGCGATACCTTGTCGGAAATATCTCTCCGATTACTACAGGATTTGCTGTAGGCTCCTGCCTATGGCTATGGGCTTGTTGCGGCCTCAAAAAACACTGTTTATGGGGTCAAAATTATTCCAGAAGTTCAGGGCTCAAAACACTGCTAAAAATAGTAAATGTTGCTATAAACAAGGAAATTGATGAAGCTGATTGGGGATCTAGATGGAATAGGCAGGTGGACACCAATATCTACCTAGATCTGTCCTCCCCCCTTAGGAAAAATGGTCCCCATTGCGTGCAGAGCCTCCATGAGTTGAAGAAATTTCTGTTGAACTTGGCCCCTAGTGAACCACTTGCCCTAGTGAAGGAGTTGGCCTACTTTGACAACTTAGTATAGTTGGATCCTCTATTGGCGGGTGTTCTTTATCTGTCTATCCATGATTCGATCAGTTGTGGCATGTTCCATGCAGTCTGGGTTTAACTCGGTGGTTGTGAGTTGTTCTACAATGTCGGATGTGTCCACTAATGGTGGAAAATATGGTCAGAGGTGGTCCACATTAAACACTAGGTGCAGACAAAGGAATGGTGGAATTCTGAGATTGAACGATTTTCTCCTACAACCTTGGTGATGGTATATGGCCCATATAAAAGTAGGCGAAGCTTGCAGTGTGGTCTATCGAGGCACTCCTTCTGCAAATGTATCCAAAATTTGTCACCCACCTGAAACTTGCATGGCGCCCTATGTTGATCATGTCGTTGCTTGTACTTAGCATTGGATCTGTCTAATATGTCATGGAACTGGTGGTGAACATGTTGAATGTGCTCAATGAAGTTGTTTTCCTTGTTAGCTTCGGATTGGACATGAGTCGAATATCCCTAAGTCACTGCAAATGGTATGGCCACGTCAATGGGGCATAGTGGTTGGAATCCCAATCCCACCTGAAAGGGGTTGTGGGTATTTGAGATATGGAGAGCTCAGTTGTAGTTGTGTTGGACATAGGGAATGTTTTCATCCCATGTGCGAGGATGCTTTGAGTTGTACATGCGCAAACTGTGCATGATCATCCTGTTGACAACCTCTTTTTGGCCATCAGTTTCGGGGTGGAAAATTGTGGACTTAGTGAGCTTGGTATCCAGCATCGACTAGAGACTTCACAAAAATTTACTTAGGAACCTATTGTCCCGATCTAAGATAATGGACTATGGGATACCAAAGTGCACCCACACTCGTACAAAGAAGAGTTTCACAGTGGCTTCTATTGTGATACTCTTATTGCAGGCCACCATAATGGTCATCTTAAAGAATCTTTCAACGACCATGAAAACACAGTCATTGCGATGCTTAGTAGAAGGAAGGCCCGACATGTAATCCATGGAGATGGATTCCCAAGGATGACTAGGAGTAGGCAGAGGAGTATATTGGCCTTGATTCTTGATGGTTGGTTTGGAAATGCCTCAGGTAATACATGATTACTTTCCAACATCTTGTCGAAGGTTCGGCCAACAAAAATACTTATATAGTATTGCCATTGTTTTCTCTACGTCAAAATATCCAGTGACCCAACTATAGTGCGCTTCCCAAAACATCTTGGCGCGCTCACTTGAAATAACATAGAGGTGTAAAATATGGCATAACAGTGCATCCTGGAGGTGATAATTTGGAACTTTCTTGTCGTCCAGGGGCGTTTGGTATGTGTTGTCGAATTCTAGATCACTCTTGTAAAGAGTTGGCCACCCCTAAGTCTCGTACCCACAATAGTAGAGCACAGTGGTTAGAGCCATGACCAATGGTCGATTGAGGTAGTCTGCAACATATTTGGTGTTTCCCTTCTTGTACTTAATGTTCAGATGGAATTGTTGCAGGTATGTGGACCATTTCTGATAACGATCATTTTTCAACTTCCCTTATGTATGTATGAAGGGGTAGGTGGTCTGTCTGGATGATTGTTTCCTTCTCTATAATGTAATGCTTCCATTGTCAGCAGGCCTGCACAATGGAATACATGTCTTTGTCATAGGTGGGATACTTTCAGACTGTGTTTGAAAGTGTCTCACTTTGATATGCCACCAGATGCCCCTACTGAGTAAGAACTGCACCAATAACATTGTCAAAGCCATCTTTCTCGATCTCAATTGGTTGTTACAGGTCTGGAAATGTGAGCATTGGTGCAGAGTAGAGTCAATGCTGCAACTCGACGAACAAATTTTATTGGTATTCATACCAAAAGAATTTGTATTTCGCCCCTCCCTTTATGACTTGAATCAAAGGCTAATTGATATGAGAGAAGCCCAATACGAACCTACGGTAGAAGTTGGCAAGACCCAAAAAGTTGCAGAGCTCTGTTAGAGTGGTTGGGGCTAGCCAATCCCGAATGACTTGTATTTTGGTTGGGTCCACATGCACACCCCACTCATCGCTGATGTGCCCTAGATATTGAACCTAGGTCATTCCAAAAGTGCATTTATCCAAATTGGCACACAACTTGTGTTGTCGCAGTGTTTGGAGGACTTCTCGAATGTGGTGGAGGTGATCTTCCCAAATCTAGTTGAATATTAGGATGTCATCCAAATACACCACCAAAAATGAGTTGGTGAAAGGTCGCAAGATGTCGTCCATCAGTCTCATGAAGGTTGCGGGGGAATTCTTCAACCCGAAAGGCGTGACCAACCATTCAAAAAGGCCTTCCTCGAATTTGAAGGCAGTCTTCCACACATCATAGAGTTCAATTGGTACCTGGTGATAACCAAACTTCAAGTCAATCTTACTAAAATATTTGGCCCCCTTGAGTTGGTCCAGCAGGTCATCAATCTATGGGGTCAGATAACTATTCTGGCCAGTGATATTGTTCAGCGCCCGATAGCCAATACAAAGTCTCCAGGTCCCATCCTTCTTCTGTACCAACACAATCAAGCTCCCACGGGGTGATGAACCTGGCCTAATGTTCCCCTTCTGCAAAAACTATCGAATCTTCCTCTTGATTTCATTGTTCTCCAAAATATAACGTCGATAGATCGGTCTATTGGGTAGCGGTGTGTCTGGGGTCATATCTATGGAGTGCTTGACCTGACAGTGTAGAGGTACCCCTATGGGAGAGGTGAAGATGTCCCTGTACTCCTCCACGACCTTATCCATCTATTGTTTTCGTGCAGAGGAGCCTTGTCTAGAGGTCGTGGCCACAATCTTCTTCTGACCCTGAGGGTGAATCATAAGGAGGACAAATTTCTCGGTCTGGGAGATGATCTTACTACATTTCTTTGTAGTGATCAGAGAGATGGTGGTAGGTGGTGCTACCTCTGGTATCCTATACAACTTATTTCCCAAAGTAATAATAATAGTGTGAGGCCTAGATTCATACACATCATGTCGCTTACATAAATATGGTTGGCCTAACAATACATCACAAACTTCGAGAGGAGAAACATCACACATTACCTCATCCGTGAAGGGCTTGATGTTGTAAGGGAGGCGAGATTGCTAGCTGAGGCAGAGATCTTCTCCTTTGTGAAGTCACCCGATGGTGTATGGTTGCGGGTGTGTTGTGTTCAGTAGGCCTAGCCACTTCACAAACTCTGCTGAAATGAGGTTATTTTGGCTCCTGTTGTCAAAAATGAACTACAACAAAGAACCCTTCAGCCACATATGTGAGTGGAAGAGGCGCTCCCCCTCCTCTAGATCTTCGGGCTCATCCTTATGAATATTGGTGGTGGAAACAGTGGCATTGGGCTCCACATCAATAATTTGTTTCCCTTTGGCATTTCCCTTATCAGGTTCTGACTCAGAGTCAGAGCATCCATCTAATTCATAAATCTTTAGCTCATCCACAAGTGACTGCTTGGTTCGACACTCACTTGTGTTGTGAGTGGAGCTCTTATGAAACTCACACCACTTTCATGTGTCCTTTATCTTCGTGGTGTTTTTCTTTGCTTGCATATTCGCTGGGTTGTCCTGGGTCGCCCCGCCTTGGCTTTGTACTTTGTTCTATGGTTTGGGGGTGTCTTTCCCTTCCTTTGGATTCGTAGATCCAATGTCTCGCTTCTTCTGTTTAAACTTCTGCTCGATATTGACAACATATCGATATGTGGCACCGAGCAAGGAGATGTCCAGGAACTCCATTTCGTCCTGGATGTACTTATGCAAACAGTCACGGTACTTGAGTACCAATTACTGCTCGGAATCCTTGATTCCCAGCTTCGTGCGAAGGGAATGAAAATCATTTGTGAACTCTGGCACATCTTGGTCCCTTCCCTACCGCAGTGTGGTCCACTTTATGTATTTATATTCATAGCTTCCAACAAGGTAATATTGTTCCTTTATGGCGTATCAAAAAGAATTCCAAGTGGGTGCGACTGAGAACAGTGAGGGTTCCCCCTCGTCCTTTTGCACTCACAATAGGTTTCCCACCATTCCTTGCCATGGGGGGCGGCTTTCAGAAGTGAAAAAAGTAATATTTTTCTGGTTGGGAAAGTCATGTGCTGAAAAATATCCTTCCAACAAATTTAACAATTTATCTACGACATACGCATCTATCTAGCCTTCAAATATGGGAATGTCAAAGTTGACTTGTACCTTAAAATGCGTGGCGCTTCCAGAGTGGCTATCAGATGAAGATGTGTCACCTCTGGGTAGCTGTCGAAGGATTTGGACAAATTTATCCATCATCACCTTCCTATGTTTCTCGAGGGCCTCCTCGAGCATTACTTTGAAAGGATCTCTAGCTCCCTCGTCTTTCTTTCCGTACGTCGTGGGAGGACGTCGGAGTTTGTGAGGTTGATCTTGCAAAGGTTCAACCAGATCAAGCCCTAAATCTTTATACACTAACCTCATTGGGGACATGAGAAAATAAAAACTGACAAAAAGCAAACCACTATGATACTACTGATCTGAAATTATGTAGGAACACAATATAATACACATATAAACATAAACATAGAAGTGTAGTAGAAATAAAACTTTCATTAATTGAAATATGCTTACATACAAAATGGAAATAAACTAGCTCGGGCAATGGTAGCTTATCTCTGAGAAGAGAAGTGGTGGCTATATGCCTCTGAACTGTGTTACAATGAGGCTCAAGGGCCTTTTTATTATTGAACAACAAGGTAAAACCATAAACAGCCAAAACCTTAACCCCAGGAGATTTCTTGATGAATTTCAGATCTTTGTCTTGAACAATATCATGATGAACTGTATATGTCGATGCGGCAGAAATGATCTCATCCGACTCCACAACATACAACATATTTATTTTTATTTTTGTATATATATATATATATATTAAATAGGATTTCTCTAATTCGAACATTGCTACCTTGAGGGCATGAAATCCAAATCAACAGTGCATTTGGTGTAATCCACCAAACTCTAGGCCTTAGAAATGGAATTGGAGTTAAGGGCTCAACGGAACGCTGAGATCAAAGCTTTTCGCTGGTAAAAATGGCAAGGAAAAACCCTCATATTTGAGGGAATACAAAATTCCATTAAGAGTGGTATATTTGCACTCAGACATAAATTTACAACAGTATATTTGAGACCGTAAGCAATATATTTTATTAACATATTTTCCAAATTTTTTTATTAAATGAAAAGAGAAAAAAAGACATTTGTAACGTACCTCACATTACTAGTGTTCTACTTGAGTGAGATTGCTATCAAGGAATAAAACTGACACAACTCCAATATCTTAATTTCGGTACTTGTAAGCAAGGGGTTTCATTGTCGTCTATGATAGGAAGAGTTTTTATAAAAAATAATAAAATAAACAAAACAAACCATTTTCTATGTAACATGTAACTACAATAGTTTGGCATTTCTCTTTTTGAGCAATTATTCCCACGTTTAAACTAACACGTGTAAGTCTCTATTGAGTTCACTATTCACACTCTCTGATAGGGGATAGGAAAATTTATTTTTATATATAGATTATCTTTAGAATTTCGAGAAGAAATTCCATGATAAAACTAAAATCTCCATTCACTAGAAATAAACATACGAAAAAAATAAAAATAAGGAGAAAGTTTGAATGGCTAACTTATAACACCAAGAGTATATATCATATCTAATGATTTAGCAAGAGCCGAGACTCATGGAAAAGGAGAGTCTACTCCTTGAGCCGAGATTATAGCAAGCCATATACTCAATGGGATTTGAACCCTAGTCTTGTTGGTTTCACCCAACGCAACTTACCATTAAACCACATATCACTGTATTCAATAGCACAATTGTTAGTGTGTATGTGTTGTGCTTTGTAAAGTCGAGTGGTGAGTTAAATGGAATCTTATTTTCAGGATGGAGGTGGTTGTGTTGTATTGTGCTTGGGACTTGTATGCTATGACGTACGACTTACAAATATCCTTTATTATTGTTTTTTTTAAATAAAAATAATTATACTTAGAATATACGTGTATTTACTTATCATGAATATAAACAAAGGTTGTATAAAGTTTAATTTTATTATAATTATCCAACAAATTCTAATGGTATATTCAAGGTTATGCAAGAATACAGTTACATGCAACAAGAATCAACCAAGTTTATATTTAATGATTTAATTAAAGAAATTTTACCTACTATCATAAAATTAATGATGTTTATTTAATAATTTGTATAATAATCATAGAAAAAATAATGATATTTATTTAATAATTTATATATTTATTGGAGAAAAATATAGAAATTGTATTTATTTCTCAAATCTATTTTTTATTAAATTTCTCACTGATATCATAAGCAAAATTATTGATGAATTTAATTAAGTATTGTGTTTTCTCAAATTTTTACCTAGAGGTCACATAGGGTTGAAACCCTCTCTGATACCATATGTAACAACCCGAAATTAAAATTTCCAACTGATTACATCAATTTATGTAATTAAGAATCAACACACAATTATTCAATTAATTAGCATATAATTTCGAAAAAACGTGAGCAAAGACAACTTACATGTAGTGACGATATTCCTTACTTGTGATTTCGGAGTTGAACGCTCTTTGAATTTTTCTAATTGCAAAAAATATCGTGGGGATGACTCTCCACCCAATCATAGGCTCAACTGCACATAATCTATAGTTGGCCACCCTCGAGCCCTCAATCAACGTACTACTGCGAGGGAACCCTTTGTCTCACAACACTTTTCTCCCAAGAGAATGGATGAAGGAATGATGAATCTCATCTTCCTCGTCGTCCATTAAATAGAACAAAAATGGAAAGGGGTTCGCATGCACACATTCCATGTGTCAACATGCAACTTTTATTTCTTTATTTTAAGTTTTACTTAATTTAATGTTTCTCTTAATTACGCCGAAGGCATTTTCTTTGTTGGCTTGGGGTGAGCAAAAACTGTTCACCCCAACCAATGAGTGAGATTGAATTTCACCCTTCTAACCAATAAAAAAAATTTCCATTTGTCCTTTGCTTTCAACACTGTTATGTCCTTACTTTCAACACATGTTTTTTCCTTTGCTTTCAACACGCATTTGTCCTTTCTTTCAACACACGTTTTCCCTGCTGCATGTTTTTCCAGCTGTCGACTTTACTTTCAACACATGTTTTCCCTACTTGATGTTTTTGCAGTTGTCCACTGACAGGGTATGGTATGGCGTTGCGCCTTACCACTCGCTGGATGTACCTTTCTCTTCCCGCTGTTCAGCCAAGCATACACACTGTTTTCCGATTGGTAAATAAATTTGAGAAATGGTCGCCAACTTGTAGCAGCCCTTAAAGGAACGAGAGTTTTTGGAACCATTCTTTGCACAGGGAAGTACGAGTTCTAATTTCAGGCCTCCTCTCATTTTATTTATTGGAAGTTAAAAGGATCGAGTTTCCAAGCTCTACAAATTGTCTCCCAATTTGGTGAAGAAGGGATTTCATGTTGTTTGGAGGGTTTCATAATTTGGGTATTTTAGTTTCTTTGGATTGGAGGTTGGGAAATTTTGCAACATGCGCTAGTTTTCTGCAATGTCGAAGGCTGCTCTTGGTTTCATTTCTCAACGATGACAGCTGCCATGTATTCGGCATGTATCAATTTTAGGCCGAGATGAGATTATTGGCAGCAATGGGGGTTTGGATGTGCTCAGGCGATTCGGTAGTATTGCGGGAATCGGTGCAAGGCGTGTAGTTAATGAGGAGAATTTTGTGGATAAGGGAATTTTGAAATGGGATGTATTTAAGGTAAGAATTGTTGCTCAATAAAGGAGGGGCTTTCTGGGATGCAGAGACGGTGACGAGGATTCCGGACTTGCAAAAAATTATGAAGAGAAGTGTGTTATAGGGTACTCCCCGGACAATTGTTTGCAGTTGTAGCAACTGTTGACTTGTATGAGGATTTTGCTCCTTAGTGTCAAAGATCAGTCATTTTACGGCATAAGAATGATGAAACGTTCGATGTGGAACTTGAAATAGGTTTTAAGTTCTTTGTTGAGCGGTACATGTCTCATGTCGAACTGAAGAAGCCCAGGTACCTAAAGACTACTCTGTCAGAAAGCAGTATTTTTGATTACTTGATAAACATATGGGAATTAAATGATGGTCCGATTAGGGGAACTTGTGATCTTCATTTTTTCGCGGACATACAATTTTGATCTCCTCTCTATCGGTAAGTTTCACATATGTTTTTCAAGGAGGTAGTTTCACGCCTCGTGTACTCTTTTGAGCAATGCTGCCAAAAAATTTATGGACCAACTGTGAAGCTTTTGGAGGGCGCATATGGAAGTCGGTGAATTTAAATTCATTTTGTATGCTATACCATTTCTTCCTATAACTAAAACACATTGCTTTAGGTGACCATGTCCATGTCCAGAGGGTTTTGTTGAATCCGCCACGAATAAGCCCTGTGTCGATAGCAGAAAGTGGAGCGTCAATTGGCGGTAGAATTGGGCACCTGAGAGCCCCCTACTCTAGAGGGTTTCGTCACATAGAGAAGTTTGGGGTGGTAGTGAAAGGTAGAAAATGCCTAAAAAGAGAGATCTCTTGTGGTTGCTGCAGTGTTCGAGAGGTTTACAGAGAGGGCAATTAAGTCTGTGATGTTTGCACAGAAGGAGGCTAAGGCACTAGGAAAAGGTGAGGTGGCAAACCATCTATTGTTAGGGTTGATTGCAGAAGACAACAGGAGGTCTCCTGAGGGGTTTCTATCTTCATGTGTCACCATCGAAAGAGCTCGGGAGGCAGTAAGCACCATTTGGAATGACGACGAGTTGTATGATAGGCCTGCCACGGATGTTCCCTTCTCGCTTGCAAGTAACCGTGTGTTTGAAGCGGCCATATAACTTTCCAGGAAGATGGGTCACAATTACATTGCTCCCGAACACATCACCATTGCTCTCTTCAACGTAAATGATGATGCTGGTGTTACCTCCCTTCTTCAAAGATTGGGTGCGAACAAAGAAGAGTTAGCATTTCTTGCAGCCTCGGGACTGCAGGGAGAGCTAGCCAAGGAGGGTAGAGAACCCTTTTCAACATGTCTTGCACTGCCAGCAAAATCAACTTCAGGTGCACTCACAACATTGAGGTGTGCAGGCAAGAAAAAAGAGAAAGGTGCACTGGTTGATTTCTGTGTTGATATTACTCCCAGTGCAAGTGAAGGGAAAATAGATCATGTTATTGGTCATGATAAGGAAGTACAAAGGGTGGTTCAGATTCTTGCTCGCAGAACCAAAAATAGTCCAATTTTCTTGGGTGAACCATGAGTAGGAAAAATTGCCATTGCATAAGGGCTAGCTATTAGTATTGTCTTAACCTGAAGAGCTTGCGAATAATCCGTGTTCATTAATCAATTTGAGCTATTCGATTTTTTCAATTTTATGTTATGTGAAAGGTTGATTCATGGACCTAAAGGTTGTGAGGTACAAAGGTCAAGGAAGAATGGTAGAACCTGGGAGGTATAAAGGTCAAAGAAGAATGGCAGAACCTGGGTTTCATAATCCACAGTGGATTGATGGTGAATTAGTGCTACTTAATGGAAAGGTAAAAAAAATACCAGCATAACAAATAATTGCTTACTTATGTATCAGGTTTACATGAAGATAATTATGTGTGTTTGAAAGAAAGTATCATGTAGTCAAGTTTCCTTAAAATTGTTAATTTATATAGGTTTATTGGTGATGTATTCAGGTTAGTGCTCATACAAATGGTGCAGAGCTCGACTTTGTATATTATGTGCTTGAGCAGCACTTTATAATATTGTTCAACCAGTTCAGGCTTCAACAATAAGATCGAGATTGTTAAATATTTGTTGAGTGAAAACTACTTTTCACATCGAAGGCTAAGGCGAATGTTATCTATCTTATATGGAAATTTATTTTCTTTATTTATTCTTACCTCAAACGTATAGTGAAAATTGCATGAGGTTAATTTGACCTGCTTATTCATGGACAAGACAAGTAGTCAGGGGACCATTATTAATTTTTTGTTATGGGAAGACTTCTAGGCAGTTTCAGTGGAGCTATTATATTAAGTGGTGGCATTCAAGAGCCAAGAAGCAAAGCAGGGGTTA
Source organism: Pinus albicaulis (assembly GCA_034641835.2). NCBI lineage: Eukaryota > Viridiplantae > Streptophyta > Pinopsida > Pinales > Pinaceae > Pinus > Pinus albicaulis. The sequence goes on from CM076577.1 coordinate 886,975,135, forward strand.
GATCCACAGTAAGCTAATTGAATGTAGGGGCAAGTAATTGAATGCAGGGGTAAGTAATGGAGTAGCCAATTTTAACTTTGTTTTAATGACATTCTCCAAGGAAAAGTGTTCTTGGATTTTTTGTACTCTTAGGACTCACGAGGCATTTTGTAGTCAACAAGCCAAGTATTGCCTACATCGACAGTAAGTTGATTGAATGCAAATGGAGTAGATTCTTAGTAGGATTTCTAATACACTCTATGGAGAAAATTGTTGTAGTTACTCAAAGAGCTCTCTACAGTAAGTTGATTGAATTCAAATGGAGTATATTCTTAGTAGGATTTATAATACATTCTGTGGAGAAAAATGTTTCTCTTACTCAAAGAACCCTTTTATTTGACAGATGATTCCTGAAAAGGTGATGTACATATTTTTTTCATACTTTAGCTTCTAAACATTCCAGAGTTATTATTGAATTATTATTACAACTGTTCCATACCATGCCTACACTAATAATTTGAGTGTATTTTCATTTGTGTATTTGCATAAATATTATGGTTTACATTCAGTACTTATGTTCATTTTACAGGTTCAGGTCCTCTCTTTACTGGCCTTACATTTTCCTCGTTTTCCAGGTTTAGCCCGACTCTTTTCTCGTTAGGTTTATAATAATGTGACTCTTGGCTGCTCTTTTAGGCACATCTTGGAGTCAAGGACTTAGGGTTGTTTCCTAGGGTTTTCACGAGATTGAAGTTATATAATGCTATAGTTGTGAAGCATTATTATTTTTAATTAAGTATTGACAATTCGAAGTGTTAACTTGGAAGGTTCCCTTATAAATTTTAAAAGGATTTGCGATACCTTATAAATTTTAAAAGGGTTTGTGATACCCCAGTTCATCGCATTTTGAATTTTTACTGGCAAAGTATCTCTTTTGCTTAACTAAATGCCATGGTTGCTTTCACTCTACATCATTGTTTGTGATTTAAGGTTTTCCATTATATTTATGTCATGGTTTATGGTCCTATTAATTTTATTCTTTGTTACATATGAAAATTACAATTCTGTGGTTCCAACAAATTGGGTGATGATAAGAGAACCAACACGAACCAACAACTCTTCCAGTGCTCATTCTAATCTTGGTGGGTTGAAGCTCAACCAACACGAACCAACACCTCTTCCCGTTTTCATTCTAATCTTGGTGGGTTCTCTCATTTTAATCTTGGTGGTTTCTCATAAACAAATAGACGTAATCTTTCAATTCAATTTAATTATTTTTCTTAACTATCTTTTTTATTATAATATTTTTCCTAATTATCTTTTTAATTAAATTATATTAAAATTTTAAAAGTCAATAAATTCATACATTCATTAAAGTCATCAAATACATATTTTTAAATTAATAAATATTTTTATTTAAATTAATAATTAAAATCATTAAATTAATATTTTTAAATTAATAAATATTCTTATTTACATTATTCACCCATGAGTTAGTCGATACAAACAAGAATAAACACAAAAAAGAAAAAGAAAAAAAGAAGAGTTTGTTTATAAATAAAATAAGATGCCATTGATGATGATGGTACACAATTGTTTTTAATAAATTCATAATGGTTATGTATTCTCTAAATCATTGAAATTTAAGAAAAAAAATAATAATTTGTATTAAATTATTAAAGGAAAGTAAAGTATAATATTGATTTGTTATGACTATTGTAAAAGAATATAATAAATTATTAATTTCATAACTAGATAGTGTTAAACATTTGCATTATAAACACATTTTTTTTTCTTTATTCCATGATTTTTATAACATAGTCTTTTATTATAATCAATTTCTATGTATATATTTCATTAATTTCATAATGAAATAGAGCGTTAAACATTTGCATTATAAACACATTTCTTTATTTTCTTTTATTTATGTTATTTGCCATCCTTGAATCTCTGTCCCTATCCACCTAATGGTTTCTCTCCGTTTACTTTTTTTATTTCTTTATTTATTTGTGCATTTTGATGGCAAGTTGATTGTCAGTTACAGAATTGGCAGTAGTGACAAAGTTATGGAACAAGAAATATTTAGCTAATGTATACTTGAACAATAAATTTAGCTCAATAATGATCGTCAAAATAGATTGGCACTTATCTTGGAAGAGTTTGGGTCTTGTCAGTGTCAAATAGATGTGGGATGAAATGAATTTATTAATCCAGGAATGACGAAATCAGTCAATGAGACTCGAATTTACAACACTTATTGTGACAATCCGGATTAGTGGATCAAAGTCAAATCATATAACGAAAACAAGGTAAATCACATAATGGATGAAGATAAATGCATTTTCAATTAATATCCAAAATATAGAAATTGTGGTTCAAGTTTTTTCTCCCTAGATGAGAAGAACTATAGAGAACTTAAAACTACATTCCAACCTTTTGCAAATAAGGTCTTGGTTGTAGTCCATGTATGCAGTCTTTAGATTAATATGGATGTTGCTACTTTGATGATTTTTTGGCATTTGGTGTTTCTCCAGTTCACAAGTTGTCGCAGGAATGAGTAGTGTTGTATAAATTTCTTCTTCACAAATGATGTTAGATTTGGAAACTTTGAATTCTTTTCCATTGAAAATGTTTGCAGGAACTGAGTAGAAATCACATGCTTAATTCTGTAGAAACAAATAAGCCAAATTTATTTGGTGCGATCTTAGACTAGGCATATGCCAATCAATGTATATGAAAAATTAAATGTTATGTCAAAATTGTCAATGTTATTAAAAGGATGTAATCATGTGTTATATGCAAAATGTACAAATTGCCCCAAATAGAAGATACATTGAGCATAAAAAACACAGATGTGCACCTTTATTATTAAAAGGATGTAATAATGTGTTTCATTTATTTCTAGATCATTATTTCAATGTTTTTTTTCTTCTAAACTATTAGTTTATTCTCTTTTATATCAAACATCTTCATAGAAAGATGTAGACTTAACTGAAATGTAAAATATAGATTGGGTTTGAGATAATATTTTGGAGGGATTTGTATTAATCTCATCTCCATGGATTGAGTTTGAGATAATGTTTTGGAAATATTGTAAACAAAATGAGGATTTTGAATTAATTTGGCATCATTTTTCTAATTAGAGTGGTAATGAAATTTAATGATGACTGTTCTGTTTAAGCTGGATTTCATTGGTTTTTTGGTTGGATCATAAGAATAGAAAATCTATACAGATTTTGCATGTTGTTTTACAGATATAATTACTTATGGGATTGTTGTGCTCGGAGGTGTTTTCAAACCCATTATGGTAGAGATGTTGTAATGTAATGTAATATCTTGTAATGTAATTTCTTGAACTAGGTGAAAATAAAATAAAGAGTACTTTTAAGTGTGATAATTTTGAAAGTTTTGCGGCTTATTTCATGGCCTAATTTGTCTAGAATCGAACAGGGATTCATTGAAATCACAAATCCGACAGGTGAACTCTTCACAATCGAAGTGCCACATGGGTTTTTGAGGTTGTAAATAATCTATTGAACTTCGAACATACAACACGTGGAATTGAAAAAAATAAAAGTGATTGCATAATAAATTATTTACTTTAAAGTAAAGTGATAATTTTATTTTCAAATTTAGATCTTAACTTTTGAGTGATGAAGTGAATCTAAACTTATATTGATTTCTTTTATTTTTGATTTGGTAGCCTAAGGGGTTTAGATTAGAGTAGAGGATGATATGTCTTCTAGTGGATATGTCTACGTTGGAGAAGGGAGGAGTTATTGCTCATGTTCAAAATATCGTCAAAACATTCACGACATAATTTATACTACCGATATTAAGGTTAACTACGATTGTCCCTGTTCCTTCTATCAACGTTCCTTTGCACCTCATGGTGCAAATGCTAGTTTAACTCTTTCTAATTTTATTCTTGTTTACTTTTTGTTAACTTTATTTATTTTTACTATTTTTATAGTTTATATATATATATATATAACTCGAGTTTATTATTTATTATTTTATTTATTTATTATTATTATATTCTCTTCATTATTTATTATTTATTTACTGTTATTATTATTTCTTTATTGTTTCTTATTATCTTTTATATATTGTTTACTATTTATTTACCATTATTATCTTTTTTATTGTTTATTATTTATTTACTCATATCCTAATATTATATTATTATTATTATTATGAGACATTACATACTCCCCCTCTTTAAAGAACTTTGTCTCGAAGTTAAGTTGAATCATTTAACATTTTATTTTATTTTGTTATTTATTGCTTCATGTTTGCCCTACACCTTTTGCTAAACTAGTATAACCAACAGGCATTGAAAGTTTCAACAACACCTGGGAAATCCCAAGGAATCTCTGTCCTTTTTTCCACTTTCAGAACCAGACATAAGCCTCATCGGTCTATACCATAGCCTATGGTTGGCCCTAAGGCTCGCGCCAAGGTTTAGACCTCATCTGCCCCAAGGCAAGCATCCGGTCCCAGTACTCATTGACTCTCGGCATCTCGCAAGGTTGGCACACTCCCTCCACACTCATTAAGGTACACAACCCCAGACATGGAAGTCCTTGCACCCCCACTAGACTTCAACATCCCAATCCAATATCAAACACTTGGCCTCCTCGATATGGTCCCATAACCCCTCAAGAGATATCCATTAAGAGCTATATAAGACAAAGGAACCACTGACATATGTAGTGTTGATTTAGTTTGTCCCCAACCCATATGGTGTTACATATTATCCCTCGCAAGTATGGGATCCTGCGAGATTATCAAATAAACCCAACCCTCTCGGCGCATTTGTGAAGTTCCTGTCAATCACAACATGTCAACATGCATCCAATGCATTAGTCATAATCAAAACATCCTAGAAAATAATCCACATGTCAACTCTTGCATGTCATCATGATAACATAACATCATTGTTAATCACCACATTCTCATGTCATAAAATTTGCATGCAATTACCACATGCTTCACATCATAACATCCTCATAAGTTTTTACATCAACATATCAACATCAAGGCATGTCATCACATACTAAATGAACTACATGTCAATATACCTCATATCATGACATCATTATCCATATGTCAGATCATGCATATCATATTCGTCATGAGAATACAACATCATTATCGAAAATAAATAAATAAGCACTACGAATGCATCACTGTCCTCTCATTAGAACTATGTATAATTACCACATACCATCACATCATTGAACATCACCATGATATTATACTTCAACATTCTTGTGTTGACATAAGAATTAATTGAAACCCTAACCTCATACATAGTACCATAGTGTACGTTTTGGATGTATCCATAAAATTTAAACAATATGACATTATTTAGATGCTCCACAAAAGTATCTATCTAAGCTAAGTTATGCAATCATATCTACTTCACCTCACAATTTGTATGCTACAATTATGATATAGTTCATCTATTTGCAAGTTTCACCATCTAGAGCCTTAACCTCTAATTAAGCTATTACTAGCCTTATCATTTTGTAAATCACTAGTCCATCTACAATACATTGACTTATTTAATCCAAATACATAACTCATCAATGGCACATCTACTACGGAAATTTCAAAATTTTCCTACTTATTTATGAAAATTGACTTGTTATAGAGAGCATAACAAAAGTTCCATTATAAATTGATATTGCTTCATTCTTATCAATTATTTCACACTTTTAACCACATTTCATGAGTTTTCCTCATCATTGTTAATAATGTGGATCATAAAAATAAAACCAATGCAATAGCACAATATTTACATTATTTAGTGCATTAATTATCTATAGAAACACAACTTGCTAATGCTAGTTACTGCCTAGAAAATGTAGAAACTAAACATCAATGGATATAGAGTATTCAAAGATCAAGGGCACTATTTGTTTCAAGTCAACTAACCTATTATTTTACCTTCTTCTCTTCCTAAGAATTAACATCCTTAGATTAAGGTCAACCAAATAATTATTAATTATGACTTAAGCTCATAATCACCTTCAATTCATCCATGATATCCACATGATATTTTCATTCATTGGATTCTTTTCATTAGCTTTATTTTCTCTTAGTTGTACCATGAGTCACATCATCTCTTCCTATTTTTCTCATTTTAACCTATCTTATTATTTCATCATTAATAATAAATTCATAAACTCTTAATTACACTAAAACCAATATTTATTAATGATATTCTTTCTATTAAACTTTGAATTTCTAATATTTTACTTATATCCCTATAACTACTATATAAAAATTCTATAAATCACTCAAGGACCATAAATTTTATTTATTATTTAAATAAAATTATATACAACAATAACATATAATAATTTCACCATATATTGATTTTATATACACATTCCAAACCTTCCAAAATCACTTCAATATATTATAATTGCTCAAAATAATTTTCATGTTAACTTTTTCTTTTTCTTCTTCTTCTTTTTTCTTTTATTTTCTTTTCTTCCTTTTTTTTTTCTTTTTCGGTCAAAGTCAGATTTATATTATCAGTGCAAAAATTTACATCACAAAACAACGTTGTTGTGGTACAATTGAGCAACCTAAGTTTTAAAAAGAGTCATGTACTTGTCTCGGGTGCAAGCCAAGGCAAACGGTGCCACTGGTTATTTCCAACACGAAACTATAAAAAAAAAAAGCAAATACAAAGCTTCGTGGAGGAGGATTTTGAGGGGCAACTAGTGGCCCTGCAAAGAAACCTGCATGACTGTGCACATGGTAGTCGATGTGCTCGATTTGGATTTCATGTTCTCGGAGGTGGTTGTGGGAACACTGCCGCTGATGGCATAGATTCTTTGGAGCATCTAGAGTTTCATTTTGCATATGTTGGATGTCATTAATGTAAGCAATTAGCTCTTTTGTTCTTCATACCTCTATTCTCGCATGTTTTCCAAATTGAGCTGAATCTGTTGCAATTAGACTAAAATCGCATCCAAAATGACCAGAGCATTCTCAAGCACCGTGTTTTGAACACTCACAATAACCTCGCCCTCACGAACCACAATGGCACCAAAAAAATCCCACCATGGCCACAATTAATTCCACCGTGGACAAGAATTTCAGATCTTTGTCTTGAACGATTTCATTATGAATTTCAAATTTGTGTCTTGAACAATTTCATGATGAACTGTATATGACGATGCGGCATAAATGGTCTTATCTGACTCCAACCAACAATATATTTATTATACCTGCCGCCTGCAGGTATTATGCATCAAGTTTTGCTTGATAGTGACATTAATTGTCCTTGATTAGACATATCTCTTCAAATTTTGTATAGTTTGGCTATAGTTAAGTTTTTTTTTTTTTTTTTTTTTTTTTTTTTTTTTTTTTTCTTGCATCTGATTGGTGGATAGTTTCAACATGTTATTGAAAAATGCATAGATCTTAATGCCAATTTCAATGGTTTCCGTATCCCTGCTCTGTAGTCGTACTAGGGAAAATACGTTTGCAGAGCACTCGTTACAAACATTCGAATCCCAACCCAAGATTTTTTGTCAATGCATTAAACAGAGGCATGTCAAGAGTTAATTATGATCGATGTCAGATCCAACTCTATTGTATTAAATGTTTTATAAAGTGGAGTACAAAGTTTAACTTCATGACAACCATCAATATTTTTAGCATCTTAAAAAATTATACAAAATTGGATTATTATGATTTGTTAAATGTGATGTTATTAATTCTTTTTTACTTGTTTAAATGTGATGTCAAATCTGTTTGTAAGGATTGGCACAATTTACAAACCATTTTGCATTAACATGTTTATTTTTTCAGCCAATCACATTAGATATAAATACCAATATAATAATTTGTAAAAATAAAAAAAATAATTTATAAAATTATACTTTATAAAATTATAAAATATTTTAGCAACAACATAGCATCAAATCTAAAGAAGAAGAGATATTGGAACAAGAGAGTTTGCTGGAAATGGCATCTGCAAGGGTTTCACTCTTCGCTGCTACTGGCGCAGCCACCGAAATAGAAGACTCGGCGATTTCCGCCTATGGCACGGCAGTCTCCTTCACGACGGATCAAGCGTCCCTGGAAGCCATCGACGCTTCAGCCGATCAAGTAGCCCTCAAGCTTGCTGCGGTTGCCCCTCCCCTTGGCTACCCGCGCATGCTCGGAGCCCTTTCTGGCTTAGCCGTCTCTGAGTATGCTACAAGCGAAGGCAATGAGGCATACACAGCCACCGCTATAGATCTTCAATCTGCAACTGTGGGGGCACATGCTGCAGCCCCGATCTGCTCCAAGAACGTGAATCCGATCCAGAAAATCAACGCAGCTCATGGGAATAATGAACACTTCTCAGAAGAACGAGGGTTAAGTTTAGGGTCTGCGGCGATGGAGTCACCCAGCCGCAATGTCCAAGAGCAGGATCTGTGTAGCTCTGATCAAGGGTTGGTTTTGCAGCCCTGTCGATCCTCTGGAATAGATCCAGTCTTCACCAACAGCAGCTTGGATCCTCTTCAAATCCATTCCAACTTTTTTCAAATACAGGTTTCCCTTCCAACAGGCAGAACCCTGCTCCTTTGGGTACAGTCTTCTTACACGGGGCTTCTCCTCTCCAAAGCCCTCGAACAGAAATTGAGGATCCCGTCTTCTTGTTTCAGGGTCCTCTATGCAGGTAAGCAGCTTGCAGATCATCTACCTCTAACTTTTTACAATCTAGATCGGAATGCCACAGTGGTTCTGTCTTATCGACCAAGGGGAGGCGCAGCAGGGCAGTCCTCTGCTCCCAAGGGTTCTTCCTACAGGGAGGCTGTCAAGGCACCCACTTCTCCTCCATCAGCCCCTACCACAGAGGCTCCCAAGCCTTTCGTGGTAGATAAATTGGAAGAAGTTCCTTCAGCAGAAATAACCCACCCAGATCTGGGTAGGGTGCGCCAACTCTATGAGGAAAAGGCTCTCATCTGCAGATTCAATGGTCTATGGCCACGATCTGAAGATCTTTATAGTTGGGTTCACTCCACCTGGACCAAGCATTGCAAGATCATTCTGTGCTCCAAGGGTTTTTTCATTGTCATTCTAGCAGAAAGCGAGGACTATCAAACTGCCCTCACTGGTGGACCTTGGCTCTGGGGTAAGGCAGGGCTTTTCTTAACCCCCTGGTTTCAAGACTTTGATCCCTCCACGGCAGTCATCACTAAACTCCCGATCTGGGTCCGACTTCCCAACCTGCCTGCTCACCTATGGCATGCGGCAGTTTTCGAAGCTATTGGGAACACTCTAGGGCGTTTCCTTGCCACAGATCCATCAAGAGGCCTGAAGGGTATCTACACCTACGGCAGAATCTGTGCAGAAATTGATATCAGCGAAGGACTTCCAGACCATATCATTCTCAAAGTAGGAGACTTCTCCTGGCCTCAGCCTCTTGACTATGAGAACACAGCTTTCCGTTGTCGGCACTGTCATCATACCGGGCATCTTCAAAACTCATGTGCTCAATTTCTGGCCAGTCAGAAATCTGGCAATCGCAAACCAAGGAATAAAAGCTGGAAACCTTTTGAACCCCCACCCTTGGAGGACTCTGATCCCAGCAGCTCTGAAGAAGGAGAAAGTGACTCAGATGAAGAGATTGCAACTCAGCAGCAACCTTCTCCATCTGATGTCCCCGAAAAGCCCCTTGTCTCCTCGGTTGTTCAGAAACGCCCGCACAACTCCAGCTCCTCCGGTTCGGACAAAGACGCTCCTCCTGGAGGCCGCAGTGATCTTCAAATGGTCTCCGTACCCCAAGGCCCTGATGATTGGGTCAAAGTGGTCTACAAGAAAGGGAAGAAATTTCGCACCATGCACTCAACCCCTTCTGGCTAAGCTTTCAGTCCTTTCTCCTGATCATTCTTGTTTCTCTTTTCTGCTTCGTGTAGCCTGTTCTGCTATCGCTGCGAGTCTGCGGGCAGATAGCTTGTTTCCGTTTGTCTATGTTGGCTAGCTGTCTTCAGCTATCAGCAGCTCTTCTTGCTGTATAACTTGGCTCTTAGTCAATCTGTCTGTCTAAGTTGGTAGCTCTTGTCATGACTGGGATCACAATTCTCTGGTAGTCTTCTACCAGCGTAACTCTTTGTAATTCATGTACAATTGATGCTTTTAATACAATTTCTTACTTACAAAAAAAAAAAAAATTATAAAATATTTTAGAGGTTTAACTAAACTAATATATAGTCAACATAATATCTATTGCATTATACCTGCTAGAGGCAGGCACTTGATGTCATTGCAAAAGGACTTATAATATTGGGCATAATCACACATATTAAGCAATGTCCATTGTGTATATATGCAGGATATCGTTGACATTAGTAGAATGTATTATATATAATTATATATGTAACTATAAGATATTATTGTTAAAGCTTTAGGTCATAGATTTGTATGGATTATATCCTCGTAGTTAATGATTAAAGCTTCAAGTCATATATATATATATATATATATATATATATATATATATATATATATATATATATATATATATATATATATATATATATATATATATATAAGATTTGATATGCATTATTGCTCATTGTATAGCATGTTTGAATATAATCAATTATTAGATATATATATATATATATATATATGATGTGTAAGCTTTGCTCCTACATACAATATTCCGCACTCTACTCATGTGCATCTCCAATGATAACTATCATTAAGGTCCTTGGCCCCACATGTGCTCCTCTACAGTTCAACATTCGACCATACACGACTTAACAATGCATCATAGCCGATATATTAATCCTCAACATATACGATACTCTTTTAATACAAGCCAACCTCCAGACTTATATTATTAACCCCATTACCAACACGACATTTCATAATGCATTGCACCACGGGCCCCACACCTTAAATCATTAAATAAACGGTTTCAACGCAGATCGATGGACCATACCGTGGCTTATCCGACGTGCAACGAGTCGCGTGATTTTTGTTTGATCTGTCGGTCTCCAGATCGGACGGTCCTTAGCAATATCGTGTTTTTTCCAGACCCGCGCTTTAACGCATAAAACTTACGCGATATGAGTGGTATTGGTTAGTCGACATGGCAAGATTCTATACGATCGCGTTTTTTCTCGGTGGTTTCGCTCCCGCCCAAAAGCGGTGTGAAATAAGTTGTATTGGTTTTACAAAACCATTGTCGGGTTTTGAACAGTGTAACACAATTTAACTATCTCCTTCGCTCCCTTTGCTCTGTAGTTCCGCCTTCAACGAAGAAGCTTTCTCTCTGTGGCAACAGCGTATCCTCCCGCCCATAGAGCTTCGCTCTAACCAACCAGAGGTCAGTATCCTTCACATAGACCGAGGACTGTCTTGACAGTGCTTAATGAACTATGTTCACAGCGTACATACCCTCTATTCTCATACCTTCCTTATCCAGGAGTTCCGCTCATCGATTCAACGTTCCACTCTTTATCAACACTCTATTGTAAACCAACTCCGCCTTCACTCTCCAGTGAAAACTCGCTTTTATCTCAGCCTATTTCAATGATACACAACTTCATTTTATTTATACAGGTTAAACGCTGAGAATGAGAAAATGATTCCAATTGATTTCAATCGGTTTCGGCTCAACGCAGATCCAAATTGCAATTTAAGCTCTGAGGTTATTAAAATCGGCTCCACTGTATTACAGTCGCCCTTACCAGAGTTCATACCAAAGCAGGGGTTCGATCTACCCTCTAAACATATTCAATAGCCAGAATTCACATCGATTTCTTGTTTTAGAACAGAGTATCCATTAAAAGCACAAACTTCAGGTTATCTTCACACATACTACATGTGTTCGCATCACTGGGTACACATACAGACCTTAAAACAATCATAGGGTCTTTCTCATACAAAATATACGGGGATTCAAGGCATATTCGCACAGAAATAAACTCGACAATGCACATGTAATATTGAACACTTCTTTATTCCAAAATAAATATACTTATTATAACCAAAAATCTTTTAAAAAAAAACATTTACTCTATAATAAATATTCAGAAAAATTTCAATACTTTAAAATTCATATTTAATATGAAAAATATTTTTTTTAATTAGTTTAAATATCCACTAAACCTACTATGTTTCATGAATAAAGAAAACAAATTATTTATTAATTATACTATGTACTATATCCCTTTCATTCTTTAATAAAAACCTTATTAAAAAACGCATATATTAATATAATAACAAGTACTCATAAAATTTTTAACACTTTGAAATTCACATATTAGGAAAAAAAAATATTGTAATTAATTTAAAAATATTATAATATGAAAAATATTTATTTTAATTAATTTTAAAATTTTCAACCAACTGTGTTTTATGGACAAGAAAACAAATGGTTCTTCATTATTTAATAGGACATATATGTTTTATGGACAAGAACACAAACAATTGAGTTTCCCCAATTCTTGCTGTATAAGAGAAAACTAAAGATGGTTTTAACAATAATTTTATGCCTTCCAAACAAGAAGACTATTTGTCAATTAAATGCCATAGATCCCAGTCGCCAAAAAATTACTGAAAGCAAACCATCAACTTACTCTCTACGTCTCAGGTGTAAAACTCTGCCTCAACCCTTAAAACACTAACCCTAATTCAGTATTCGCATGATATAAACCCTAACCCCTAAAAAACGGCTTTGGGATAGAACATACACCAACATTCAAAGGATTAAAAAGTACCATTCGTGGGAGAGCTAATCTGGCGCTCACATAATTCCTAAAAGCAACAGTCCCAGTGAAATGGCCAAATGGATGTACCACCAGCTTCCTTCTTGTTGAACCATTTCTACCCCAAGCCAATTTCCTCCCAAATGAACCATTTTTGTTGCCAATTTGCAGGTCTTCCCATCTCACAATTTCTATTAGTGAAAATATTCGTTTGTTTCTTAATTCTTATATTACCCCTCGCTAAATTGTGGAGACTTTTACTTCCTATCCAGGGATCAAGTCCAAGCTGGATTTTATCTTCTCTACCCAACTTTCATATTAGCTAGTAACCAACCAACTAGAAAGCAGAGTTCACAACTTTCCAAATAATTGATGCTTTATGCACCACAACTTTCCAAATAATTGATGAATTATGCACTTGTTTGATGAGGTTACTAACCCATTCCTCCACGATGCCAACAATTTTCCAAATAATTGATACATTATAAACTTCTTTGACGAGGTTCCTAACTCATTGTTCAACTGTGTCAACCAGCTTTTCCAGATAATTGCTACATTACGCACTTGTTTCCAATTCCTCAATTGTGCCTAAGTATATATCTGATTACTTAGACTCACAAGCCTTTTCCTTGTATTAGGTGGAGTTGGATTAACAAAATACTTCAATTTACCATTTACTAAAAAACCTAAATTGATTAGATTGTAAACCTTAACACTAACATAAATTCTTAATTTTTACTTTAATTTAATTATATTTAAACTAAACTAAGCAGCAACTTTATTAGAAAGAAAATCCTCATAAACATGTTGAAACTCAAATTGCAACATTTCTATATTTACATTAAGCAGCAAGTAGTAGCTACTTTGTCATACTCATATTGATGCCAAAAATAGGCTAAGCATATGTAGCAGATCTAATCTACACATCAAATGCATATGCTCATGGGTCGTCCTAGTAATTATCAATTGGTTACCATCATCAACACAAAAGTTGTTTTACTATAATTTAGATAGATTTAAACGACTACTATATAGCGCATAAATTTTAAATTTTTACTTTGATTTAATTATATTTAAACTAAATTAAGCAGCAACTTTATTACAAAGCAAATCCTCATAGACATGCTCAAATTCAAATTGCAACAATTATTTCTATTTAATTTAACTATATTTTATTACAAAGCAAATCTTCATAAACATCCTCAAACTCAAATTGCAACATCTCTATAATTACATTAAGTGTCATGTAATAGCCATAATAGCTATCCATAGACATTTCCAACATCACATTGCAACATTACTATATTTAAACTAAGTGGCAAGTAGTCGCTACTTTGTAGCCTTGTTTATTTTAAAAGAGAATTTCCCTAATTCAAACATTGCTACCCTGAGGGCATGAAACCAAAATCAAGAGTGCATTTGGCGTAATCCACCAAACACTAGGCCTTAGAAATAAAATTGGCGTTAAGGGCTCAACGAAAAACTGAGTACAAAGCTATTTGTTGGTAAAAATGGCAAAGCAAAACCCTTAGATTTGGGGAATACAAAATTCCATTGAGAACCGTATATTTGCACTCAGACATAAATTAAAAACGATATATTTTATACGGTAAACAATATATTTTATTAGTACATTTTAATAAAATAATTCCTAAAAAAAGATAAAAGACAAGCGATTGTAGTTACTTGTTACACAGAAAATGGTTTGTTTGATTATTTTATTGTGAAAAAAGAAAAACCAAAAAAACAAAAAACATTACTAGTGTTTTTTCTTGAGTGAGATTGCTATTCCAATATCTTAATCTCCGTACATGTAATTGTAAGCATGTGGTTTCATTGTCGTACTTTTTATAAATAAAATAAAATTAACAATAAAATAAATAAAACAAATACAATACTTATTTTATTTATTTTATTGTTAAATTAATTTTATTTATAAAAACTTTTCCTATTAATTTTATTTTATTTATAAAAACTCTTCCTATTATAGACGACAATAAAACCCATGCTTACAATTACAGGTACGGAATTTAAGATATTGGAGTTGTGTCACTTTTATTCCTTGATTGTAATGTAATTTATGTTATAAATGTTTTCCTTTTTATTTAGTAAAACATTAACAATAAAAATAAACAAAACAAACCATTTCTTTTTTATTTAATAAAAAATTAACAATAAAATAAACAAAACAAACCATTTTCTATGTAAGTGTGTATGACTTGTGCTTTGTATGGTCGAGTGGTGAGTCAAATGGAATTTTATTTTGAGGATGGAGGTGGTTATGTGTTGTATTGCGCTTGGAACTAGTATGCTATGACGTACGACTTATCAATATTATTCTTCTTTATTATTATTATTATTTTTAAATAAAAATAATTATATTTGAATATATATATATATATATATATATATATATATATATATATATATATATATATATCATGAATATAAACAAAGAGTGTATAAAGATTAACTTTATTAAAATTATTTAAAAAATTCCAATGGTATATTCAATGTTATGGATGCATATAATTATATTGAAACACGAATCAACCAAATTTATATTTAATGATTTAAAAACTTATTTAATAAAAGTAATGACGTTTATTTAATAATTTGTATAATATAATAATTTTTTCTGGAAAATTTATAATATCATTTGGAGGGCCAATGCATTTGGAACTATCTAGTGTAATTTATTATCAAGACTGTGTTAATTGTGTATTTGGAACTACCTAGTGTAGTTCATCATCGGGACTATGTTAATTGTATTGATCCGAATAGTTGAAAATATAAATACTACTGAGATGTAAAGGTTACTTGTCAGAACCTAACCAATAATTAATGCATTATAATGTTATAAAAATAAAATATTAATAAACAAAAAATAAAATCCAATATTAAAATTCATAAAACTTTTACTAATATTAAAGGTGAATGTTAAAAAATAAATAAATAAATAATAATAATAATAAAAAAATAAATACAAAAGACAAAACAACAAAAAATAATATATATATATATATATATATATGACAAAAACACAAACCATATAAAAAATAAAAATAAATATTTGAAAAACAAAAAGGAAGTGGGATACAAACACCACAGAACAAGGACAATGGATCACTCCTAAGAGATTAGAGATGGAATCCAGCAACTACTGATTTTCCATCTGTCATCTCTATTCAGAGTAGAAGACTTTTTTTCACTCTAAAGGTCTTGTACTGTGAATAGGGATGATAGACGGAAAATCAGTAGTTGCTGGATTCCATCTCTAATCTCTTAGAAGTGATCCCTTGTCCTTGTTCTATGGTGTTTGTATCTCCACTTCCTTTTTGTTTTCAGGTTTTTTTTAATGGTTTGTTTTTTGTCATATATATATATATATATATATATATATATATATATATATATATATATATATATATATATATATATTTTGGAGTTTCAGGTGCCGGAATCCGGTGAAAATTTTTGAGGTAAGATCTTGGTTTTTGTTATTTAAACTGGTTTTTTGAATCTATATATGGATTCAGCACCCTCGAAAACCCCTAGGGCACTTCGATTGTGCAAGGTTAGCAATCAAATTTCTCTTTTCAATAAATTCCTGCCAGATTTTAGAGAAATTACACCAGAAAAAGCCACTAGAAAAGCCTTCAAAAAGTCGCACTAAAGAATACTCGTTTTGTTTTTGTCTTTTATATTTATTTATTAATTTTATTTTATTATTATTATTTTTAAAAGTTTTATGAATTTTAATATTGGATTTTATTTTTTGTTTTTTAATATATTTTTTTTCATAACAATATAATGCATTAATTATTGGTTAGGTTCTCAAAAGTGACCCTTGCATCTTAGCAGTATTTATATTTTCAACTATTCGGATCAACACAATTAACGTAGTTCTGATGATGAACTACATTGGGTAGTTCGAAACGCGCCTGCCCTCCAAATGATATTGTGATTTTTCCGAAAGAGTTTGTTAAACAATTATGGATCACAAAAGTTTACAATCTTAAATTTGTATAGTTATTATGGAAAAAATAACGATATATATTTAATAATTTATATAATTATTGGAGAAAAAGACATAAATTGTATTTATTTCTCAAATCTATCTTTTATTAAATTTCTCACTGTCATCATAAGCAAAATTATTGATGAATTTAATTAAGTATTTTTTTTCTCAAACTTTTACCTAGATGTCACATAGGGTTGAAACCCACTCTGATACCATATGTAACAACCCGAAATTAAAATTTATAACTAATTACATCAATTTATGTAATTACGAATCAACACACACTTATTTAATTAATTAGCATAGAATTTCAAAAAACGTGAGCAAAGACATGTACCGACGATATTCCTTACTTGTGATTTCGGAGTTGAACGTTCTTTGACTTATGCTAACCACAACAAAGATTTTGGGGACGACTCTCCACCCAGCTGTAGGTTCAACTGCACATAATCTTTCTACAGGTGGCCACTCCCGAGCCCTCAATAAATGTACTACTTCCAGAGAATCCTTTGCCTCACAACACTTTTCTCCCAAGAGGATGAATGAAGGAATGACGAATGTCATCTTCCTCGTCGTCCATTAAATAAAATAAAAATGGAAAGAGGTCCGCATGCACACATTCCATGTGTAAACATACAAATTTTATTTTTATATTTTAAGTTTTACTTAATTTAATATTTCTTTTAATTTAACTCTTTATTGTTTTATTGTTTTTTATTTTTTTGTTAACTTTGTTTATTTTTACCATTTTTATAGTTCACTTATATATATATATATATATATATATCTCGAGTTTATTATTTACTATCTTATTTATTTATTATTATTGTATTCTCTTCATTATTTATTATTTATTTATTATTATTATCTCTTCTTTATTATTTATTATTTATTTACTATTATTATCTTTTCTATATTATTTAGTTTTTATTTATCATTATTATCTTTTTTTATTATTATTTATTTACTTATTTATTATTATTATTATTATTATGGGACATTACAATTTTATTATAAGTCCCTGTGTATAAAAAGAAGTGTTTCCTACTTTATGTGAAATTTATTGTATAATTGGTGGGTGGAGGCAAGGTATCATTGAAGCACCTTGTTTTAGCTGATGACATTGGTTTGATTTCGTGAGTGGACAATGGTTGCATGAGAGTGAAGAGGTTCATTGTATTTATTTGATTAATTTGAAAGCTGGCGGGTGAAGGCAGTGTAACCTTGGAACACCTTGTTTTAGTTGATATCGTCGGTTTGCTGCTTTGAAAGCACTCCTCCTCAAGCTTTGGAATCTATCTCAAGGGTGACAACTAAAAGAAATACTTGGTTGCAACTTATCTATGGTTGGGTAGATAGTTGTAGTCCTAATCTCGGTTTCTGAACTTCCTATTATAAGATAAGTGTTTATATTGTATACATGTTCACTATGCTAGTTAAAATGGAAATGCTAAGTTGAAGCATGTGATGTCCTCAATGAACGAGGAACAATGCTTTCCAATGTGATTCTTGAGTAAATGAATGAGCTATCATATGCATTCATGAGCATGTTTAATGTGTCATACCCGTACTAAAGGGTCATATGAATCTCTAAGTTATTATGAACCTTAAATTGTTCTAATCGACTTAAGGGTGAATGAGATGGGCAGATCTCTATTATGTTTGTCATGTTATTAAAAAAATGGCTATCGAGCCTACCAAAGCTTATAAAGATAACAAGTCTATATGTATATAAACATGAATATAACCAAGTAAGGCATTTGTTTAAAATGAACATATGTATATATATAGATAAAGTCAACTAGGTCGAGTCAATTTGATTGATCTTATCCAGTTGAGGTAAGTCGACAGGTTTGAGTCACTTCAATTGGTCTTGTCTAGTTGAGGTAATTCGACTGAGTCAAGTCGATTTGACTAATCTTATCCAATTGAG
Organism: Pinus albicaulis; assembly: GCA_034641835.2. NCBI lineage: Eukaryota > Viridiplantae > Streptophyta > Pinopsida > Pinales > Pinaceae > Pinus > Pinus albicaulis. The sequence continues at coordinate 886,993,805 of CM076577.1, forward strand.
GTAAGTCGACTGGTTTGATTCATTTAACTGGTCTTATCTAGTCAAGGTAAGTCAATTGGGTGGGTCACCTTCCACTAACCTTGCATGGTCGTGTTATGTTGAGGGATGAGTATATGGCCTGAATATGGGAGATGGGTATATCTCTGTTATAGTACGTTGAAGTATAATTGAAATGGCTTGGCTATCCATCCCTAATTTTTGAGTTATGAGATCAAGAGAGACAACTCTATTTATATAAATTCATACATATGCATATATGACCAAATCTGACTGGATATATATATCCCCAAGGGCTAACTCAATTGGTTGAGTTCTCGTCGTTAATGGGAGGTCACCGAGTCAATTCTCCTCGACGCCCTTAGGGTTAGGCTCTGCTAATAAGCCAAAGGATGTGATCTGTTCAAGTGGATCTGCCTGGATATTTCCTCTTAAAAAATTAAAAATATATATATGTGTGTGTGTGCCAATTTGACCTGGTATATTGTAAGCTCAAGTATGATAATATGATGTTATGTATATTTATACATTATAAAAGAAAATTTCTTATAAGCTCACGAGGGCTAGTGAACTTGTATGCACACTCTTCATTTCACATATTTAACCCCTTAAAGAGTTGCACAGGGCCAAGGCTAGGATAAACTTAGGAAGGATGGCGTTATGCTATACTTATATTCATATATGTATGTGTGGGCTAGAAGCCCAAGAGTTTCGACGACTGGGCTTAAGCTCGTAGTCCATAGGACTAAAACATGAGACCAAGTGCTAAGAGCAGAGGTGTGGATAGGGCATATGGGCCACAAAAAAATTCAATGACGAAGATTGAAAGTTGGTTGGAAGATGGGGATTTAATAGCAAACCCCCCCCCCCCCCCTCGCAAGGGCAGTAAGGGGAGGGGTGTTCATGTTTAAATAGTTGTTGTCAGATGGTTAGGTAGTATCGCAGTCATTGATCGGGCGTAGCGGAACCGTGCTCCAGAACCGCGATAACGGATCCCCCTATATATATATATATATATATTGTTACATCATGGGAGTATGTGGACCCCAAACTCCTTATGACATGGAATGCACAATTTGAAAGTTCTTAGAGCTCTTAGTGGGGCCCAGGCCATGAGGGCATTTGAGGAAATATGGAAATTTTTTATAAGTAAAAAACCATGCAAATAGGTCGATAATCACCTGTGGGACCCACCAAGTCAGGGGTTGGGTTATTCAGTCAGGCTAAGACCGAAAGTAAATCAAACCCGCCTACTAGTTATGTAGGACCCACTAGTTAGGGTTAGGTCAATCAGGACTGGGAGCAAGTCAGCCTGATAGCTTAGTTGGGCATATTAGCCAATCGACCAAGTTGGGGTTGGGGCTTCGGGCAATGTCACACCTTGTGTTTTCGGTGAAATGGGTCGAATCTAACTGTACACAAGCGCGCTTGTTCCACGTGGACCCATCCATAGTGGCAAAGAAGCCACATAGGCACCACACATGATGCCACATTGGTGACAAGTGGGGCCACTGCTAATGTGGTAGGTTTATTGGACCTAACTTTAGATGGCCATATCTTTTGATTCATAAGTCAGACCATGGAAAAATTATATCGCTAGAAAGGTCTTGACGAGACGAACGTGATGGTATCATTTGTTTCTAGTTTTAAGGTAGTAGAAAAAAGAGAAATTTTATGACCCCGCATCCATGACATGACTATGGAGGTTGGGTCATCGTGGTAACATCCTCATTACATCCTTAGTGTGGTCTATGGGTGGTAAAGGGGTGTGTTACAACCGGATGAGGACTCAGAGTGTCGATGGAGTTAACAAGGGAACAAAATGCTTCGACTATAGGATCAAGGGGAAGGAGGCGGGCTGCGCACCCCTAGGATAAGGCTTTGAAGGGTCCATGGGAGGGGGTGAAGCAAAAATAGAGAGCTAGGTTTTGCCAGAGGCAGGAGAGGGAGCAAAATTTGTAGCTCAAGGATTTAACATTAATAAAAGAACATTTCATTTGTGCTCCTAATTTTTTAATAAATAGTAAGGAGGGAGATTTTATATTAATAAAAAACAATATTGCAAAGCTACATAGTAGTGATATCCATATTTGTTTCAAAGACTTCATAAAGTAACAAAAATCCATATTGTCTACCAACCTATAATAGAGCCTAGCTATGTATTTTATCAATTTTTTCTAGCATTTTATGAGTGGTATAAAATCTGCATAATAAACCTAAAATACTAATGACTTTATAAAACACACAAATTAGCAAAATGCATGTTGATTGACTGCTTCTTCTATTATTACATTGACTAATTTGAGTACAAATTTACATTTTACATGCTTCAACGAGCTAATGCACTGTCTCTTCTTCCTTTAGTCCTCCATAATTTGAATTTACCTACTACCCTTGATTTCACGCCTTGGATTGATCTCCCTTCCTTCGATTAATAACATTACATTCATTCTATAAAATAACTATTTGACATTTTGTTGGAAAAGTGTGCCTATGATTATTACCACTCAAGTAACAAATTTGCTCATTTTCATGACTTTATATTGCAATTGTAAAAATTGAGGTTCTATTAGCTTAAGTGGCCTCTTATGGTTTATTAATACATGCACACTCTCCTTTAAATCTTGATAATCCATGATGAATATATGATATTCGTGACCTAAACCACCTATAGGTACCCTGTTCTAACCTCTGGCGAGAGGTTCAATTCCACTTGCAAACTCCCAGGTGCCTAATGAGGAATTAACCTAGGTTAAAATTTTCCAAACAAGAGAGGCTTGTGAAAGTTCTTAGAAAATCTAAATAAATAGAGAAAACCATTAACAAAAGAGGGAATGGGGATGCAAACAAAGTTACCAAAACCTGTAATGCAAACTGGGCTCAACATCTTCCAACCCTGGGTTTCCCTAAGAATGTGGGTTTTTTTCATTAAATAAGCCATGCTACTTTCACATTACATAACACTTTCCAATTTTGTAGAGAAATGAGACAAAGGATACAAAAGTCCTCTTAAATAAGAGATACAAACACCAACAAGGCTCCCAATGCAAGTGTCCAACCATGCAAATAAAGTCTCCCTTGGTCTAGAAGAAGATGGGGGAGGGGGGTCATTGGTACTTCTTAAAAATAAAACAAATAGATGAACCCACCCTAGTGAACAAACATACCACATTGTATTATTGCACAAGCCTGATAACTAGGGTCTCCATAGTCACTTAGCTTACTAAGAAGCCATATTCCCACCATGACAAAAGGATAGGCCTTTCATCAATTCATAATCATGTGAAGCTAAGAGAATGAGCATGTGAATAGGTGGCTTGGGTCACTTCTCATAACTTGCTTGACTATATCATTAGGTATCCATGCTACGAGCCATGTGATGCCTTAATTGCTTATTACATGCATTGATCCTCATGTAAAAATGATTACATAATCGGTTAGTTGTAGACATTGCCAATGATAGTAATGGCCCGCTCTTTTAGAAGGGAAACCTGGTTAGCATGTCCATCAATGATTTTATTATCTTCCCAAAGCACTTGAAATAACTCAATGTTAGTAAAATCAAGCTCTTATGTTTTTTCCGTTGTAACACTAAAGTTAGAAGATTATAAATCGAAGCTGCATTTGAGATCATTTTGCTAACAATAGTTTTAGAATTTCCCATCACTATCAAAGATTGAATGATAGACTCATTGGCTAACCTCAAGCCTTGCGATAAAGCATAGACTTTTACTATGTTGATGGAAGAAACACCAAGACTCTAAGTCGTGAGTCCCAACCACTTGAGCTACCCTTGACAAGAAAATTAACCATTTCATCAATAAGAAGGATTAATTTTATTAATTATGTTTTTTTTATAAACCATAACTGGGAAATTTTAAATTAATTCAAAAATGACTACAATAGAGTTATAAACTAATTACATCTAGATTTGTTTCAAAGATTTCATACATTAACAAAAAGGCATATTTCCCGTTAGCCTATAATAAAGCTTGAGTATATACATTAGCAAATTTTTTTGCCCTTTTTAGTGGTATAGATTTTGCATAATAAACTTAAAATACTAGTGACTTTATAAAACATACAACTCAACAAAATGTATGTTGATTGATTGCTTCTTTTATTGTTGCATTCACTAGGTTTGAGTATGATTTTACAATTTCCATATCTTTCGTGAGCTGATGCACTGTCTCTTCTTCGTTTTTTCCTCCACAATTTTAATTTACAGACTATGCTTGATTTGAATCCCTAGGTTGATCTCCCTTGGTTAGATCAATAACATAACATTCAACTTCCAAAATAACTATTTGATATTTTTGTTGGAAAAGTGTGGCCATTTGTTTTCCAAGGAAATCATCCTCTCTTTCAGCCCAAGGGCGAGAGTGAGGGTCAATACAACAATATTCATAGACACGAAGCCATTAATACAATATTTCTCATCATCATGTCACCTACAGGGAATTCAACCTAGGTGGGGGAGATAACAAGTATTCTGCCCAACCACTTGAGATAATCCCAATTGACATGAAATTTTCGCCATTGTTGCTACCACAACAACAATTTGTTATTCACTTTTATGTTTTTTTGTTGTATTTGTAAAAATTTAGGTTTTATTACCTTGAATGACCTATACATTGTTTCATAACACATGCATGATCTCCTTTAATTCTCGACAACCAGGATGAATATGTGATAATGGTGATCCCAAACCACTTATAGGTACTATGCTCTAACCTCTATCCAAAGGCTATAACCCGCTTGTAAACTTCTGGGTGCCTTCTGAGGAATTTATTGGGTTTAAATTCGCCAAACAATAAATACTTGAGCAATTTCTTGGAAAATCTAAATAGAAAGAACAAAACAATACCAAAAGAGGGAATGAGGATGCAAACAGAGTTCCTAAAGCCTATAACACACACTAGACTCAACACCTTTCAACCCCATGTGTCCCTAAGAATGTTGGTTTCATTCACTAAACAAGCAATGCCACTTTCACACAACAAAACACTTTCCAATTTTGTAGAGAATCGAGAGAAAGGATATGAGATTCCCCCGAAATAAGACACAAAAACACTAATATGCCTCCTAAGAAAATTGTCCAACCCAACAAACAAAGTATCCCTTGGTTTGGAAGAAGACAGGGAAGGGGGCTCATTGATACTCCTTAACAAATAAATAAATAGACAAACCACCACAATGAACGAACACACCTCACTAGATTATTGCGCAAGTCTAATAACTAGGGCCTCCATGGTCACTTAGCATACCAAGAACCCCTAATCCCACCATGAAAAGAGGAGAGACCTTTCATGAGTTCATTATTATGTTAAGCCACAAGCTTGGCCATGCGAATAAGTGGCTTGCTTTCCTCTCATAACTCCCCCCTACTATACAATTAGGTATCCTTACTATGAGCCATATGATGCCTTAATTGCCTACTACATGCTTTAATGACCCTCATGTTAAAATGATTACTGAATGGGTTGATTGTAAACGTTGCCATTGATATTAATGACCCTCTCTTTTAGAAGGGTGACTTGGATATCACGTCCACGAATGATTTGATTTAGGGTGACTTGGTTTGCATATCCATCAACAATTTTATTAAGGGTGACTTAGTTAGCATATCCATCATCGATTTGATTATTTTCCCAAAGCACTTGAAAGAACTTGATGCTAGTAAAATGGAGCTCTTCGTTTTTTTCCATTCTAACATTGAAGCTACAAGACTATAAATTGAGGTTGAATTAGAGATCATTTTGCTAATGATAGTCTTAGAATTGTCCACCACTATCAACGATTGAATGCTAGACTCATTGGGTAACCTCAAGCCTTGCGTTAAAGCATAGGCTTCTATTATGATGTTGGAAGAAACACCAATACCCCAAGAAAATGACAATTCATTTGTTCTCGAGGGCTCATACTAGCCCCTTTTGCACATGTCACCCCACAAATTTTGAAAAACATGGAAATAATGATGCATCCACACTATTTATTCATTAAGATCGATTAGCTTCTCCACCTTGTCTTGAGGATAAACCACATTAGATGGTTCGAAACGTCGACCAAATCCTAATGATGTGATTAATCCGAAAGACATTCATGTACATTATAAATCACAAAAGTCTTAAATCAAACATGAAAATAATTATGATCCACTTATATATACGTGATTATAAAATCATTTAATATAATATATCTAAATACAACTACATATTCGAACACTAATAACTACCTCAAAATAACACATTACTTTAAAAAAAAATGAAAAAAATAAAAAAATAAATTTAAACCTTACCCCAAAAAAACAAAGTTTTCAATTTCAACCATCCAAATCCAATCCCTTTACATTTTTAATTACTTTTATAAATATTAAAAGGTATGATATATACAAGCTTACTAACTTCTCTTCCTCAAATATAAAATAAAAACATTGATAGTAAAAAAATTAATATTTTAAACTTAAAAAAGTACCAAGGTATTAAAAAACCTAAAAATAAAATTATTCAGCACGACAGTCGACGCAAAGCAAAATAGCAATCATGGAACAAATATTCTGACCCTATAAATAAAATTATTTAGTCAGATAATACAACAAAACCGGCGAAAAGTAGTTCAATGTTAACGATTCCCCTGAGCATACCGTAAGCATGCTAAAATGTGAGCGTAGCATTTACTGGTTCATGCTTTCCACAGCTTGAACCACTCACAATTACGCTGCATAGGTTCAACCATTACGCTGTCAATTCCGCGGCATGTTTTGCCATGATATTTGAATTCGTTGAGAAATGGGGAAGCCCGTACTAAAGAGGGTATTTTCTCCAGAGCGAGGAGGATATTCGCTGATAGAGAGGAGTACTCTGCAGGCAGAACTCGGCCTACAGCCAGTGATCAAGTCCAAGAAGAAGCCTGGCTCTCGGCTATGGATGCACTTTGACGCAACTGGGAATTCGGAGGTGCTCGAATGCGATAAACAAATGATAATGAAGCGCGTATCAATTCCTGCGAGGGATTTGCGGATCCTGGGTCCCGTCTTCTCTCAGTCATCAAACATTCTCGGTAATCTTCAAACTTACTTTATTTTCTTGTTTATTCCGCTAAGATTTAAGTCAATAATTTTGGATTAAATGACAGTGGGTCTTTTAAAAATTTAAATTGGGCACATGCTCCGGACGATTTTGAGTGTTAGGTCCAGTTGAAAGGCTAGAGTTTGCGGAGCACAGAGGGAATCTTTTGAATATTACAATATTAACTGCTTGTGAAGTCTTTTTACTTTTCTTAATTAGGCTAACGGCTTGTGAAGTCTTTTTACTTTTCTTAATTAGGTTTTTCTTTTACTCGACTATTATTATATGTTCTTTTTCTTCAAGCTGCTGCTTGTGAAGTCTTTTTACTTTTCTTAATTAGGTTCTTCTTTCACTCGACTATTATTATATGTTCTTTTTCTTCAAGCTGCTACCAAACATAAAGACAAGATGTAGGGTATCAGTCAGGCTAAAACTCTCGAAGTTGGAGAGGAAAACCCACTTCTTATAGAATCTTCAATTGATAAATTCCAAGACCTAGAGCCTTCGCCAACAACCCCTCCAAGACTAAGTCAATTCTTGCTCTAAGTCAAAATCAATTACTTCTTGAAGATGCAGCAATTTCCCCTTTACTAACCCTCGGCTCAGTAACTTAAGTCTGAAATTCTCGGCCTCTTTCTCTGCAACTTTTGGCTCTGCAATTTTCCCACATGTGACCGAATTAGGGCTACTTCAGTCTTCCTTCTCATTCGCTTGGCTAGGGTTAGCGCTACTTTGTGACTTTGGCCTTCAATATAGGTTCCTTTTTTGCTTTGTTTCGGCTCTCTTATGATGAGTGTAATTTGGACTTGCAGTAGAGAGATAAACCCTAGACTCCTCGCACGTGTGAACAGAATTAGCCCAAAACAGACCTGCAATTTCTTTGTTTTTCCTTTGATCTTGATCTCCTTTTCTTCGCTTGGATATGAGGTTTATTTTGTCCCTTGATCGAACTTCTTGGTGTATCCAATCTGTCTCCTTGAATGAGGCCGAGTGCCATATATATAGGCTTTCTTCCCATGCTTATAAGCGGACTTGCCTTGATCCTAGGCCAACATGTCATCTTGGTGTAGATTGATTGCTTCATTTGAAGGCCGACTTGCTAGTAGCACTTGGACTTGGTTTGGGAGGGTCTTTTGACTCTTACGTTGACCCAAATAAATATGTAACATGTCCAAGAAGGGTCTCTTATATATGACAATTACATTCTTGACTTTATAACACAATGACAAATCCGAGAGGCTCTCAATGGGAGCTTGACCTAAAATAAATTTCCCTTTCGCATGAAACCCATGCCTCAAGAACAATAATAATAAATTTATTTTTCTCTTTTCATTCAATACATAAAATCAACATTACATATGTCATTATGAAGACCGAACCTAGATACATATTTCAACACTCTCTCTTAACTAGGGAGGTATTCATAATCCATACAAGGTACGTGGACATTCTCAATCTGAAGAATTCTCATAAGAAGATTTGGATTGGTAACCCTTCTGTATAGCATCATATCATCTAGCATTGTCACATAGCAAGGCCTTGACTAACAATTCTATTTCTACACAAGATTAGAGCACAATGCTGGCGAGACCAATGATTTATAGACACCATCATCATTGTCTCTCTCGAAACATACCCTACCTGGGTTCTCTCAGAGTATATTCCATCAGGACTATTCTTATCTTGGATTCCCAGTCCTCAAAGAATATTGGTCCTCTACGACTACTCTTATCTTGGATGCCCTACCACATCCTCAAAGAGTATCAGATGCCAGATGCTTACCCAATCCTCCATTCTTTCTTCCAAAGTGAAGACAAGAATGATGTGTCCATCTCTCCTCATGGCCTTCACTAAGACTTACAACTGTTAGTCCTAGTCTAGTGCATGACACATGAAGTAGAGAACCATGTCTGTCACTCCTTATCAAGGGATGACCAACCCATTCCATAAAAGGAATGTACCCAAGCTCCCTCTTAACTAGGGAATTGACTAAGCTTCCCCTTAATCAGGGACTTGCTTCTAGCAACTCTCTAGGTGGAGATCATGGGACAACTAGCTGCTTGTAGGACACCTGTTAATTTTAGTTAACCATGGTATGTTCTATGCTTAGAGCAGTTTACTTCAATCTCTCTTATTAGCCCAATTCAATTTAAGATATGCAATCACATAACCATTGAAAGTAAATGCTGATAGAACATAAAAGAAATCAACAGAAGACAAGCCAAGACAAGAGACACAAGAATTCTTATAATTCTTCTTATTCAGCAGAGAGAGAAAATGTATTTTACAACAGTTAACAGGATGCCCAAGCCAGCAAAGTCTTCGCTGGTCAAACCAGCAATTCAGCCTCCAAACAAGCTCTGTCAAACTTGGTCAAACTCAACCTAGTCAAACACAACCCAAAACAATCCACAATTATGGTCAACGAAGAGGTCAAAAGTCTGCGGTCAAAACAACAGTCAAAGCTGCGGTCAACGTTGTGGGCAGCTGCAGTCAAAGTCAAGGTTTGACCTCGATTTTTGTGCCTCCAGCTGTGGCCTCTCCAAATCGGATTTCTGACCTCAAAAACGCAGTCAAGGGCTGAGCCTTGAACACAGTCAAGGCTGTCCAGAAAAGCCCTAAACCAGTTCGAAAATTGCAGCTTCCTGTTTCACACGTGTGGAGGAGAGAGAAGCCTCTAAGGTTGTACGAAACAATCATATGTGAGAGAAATGTGTGAGATGAATGAATGATGAAATGAGCATCATGTCTCTCCTTTTTTAATCCATGACTGTGGGTGTGTGACACAACTTTTGGGGCTTGTGAGCCTACATTACAATTCTGGCTGACCTTGAAAAATTGCACATGTGTGGAAAAATAAATTCAAAATACGAGTTTTGCTCATCCAAACAAGATGATCTTTAGGTCAATCTTACACCTCTCCGAAAGAGGAATCCAACAAAAATATCATCTCCATCATATGAGCAGTGAAACATGGAGTTTGGCCCTAGTTGCCAATTTTAACACTCCCTCTCAACTAGGGAGAACTCCATCTGCCCATCCATCTGTCCACCTATGCAATCTTGTCATCCAGTACCATCATGTACTATCATATATCATCATGCAATCTTGTGTCATCCCATTGTCTCTTCTTTGCTGGCTTTGCTCTGCTATAGAAGAAATAATAAGAAAATATGATCGAGAGTGAGTCACAAAGACCTTGCCACTCTCCACTAACTTGAAGTCAGTTTAGAGGTAAAAACCTCAATCATCGAGAGTGAGTCACAAAGACCTTACTACTCTCCACTGACCCGAACTCAGTTTAGAGGTAAAAACCTCAATCATCGAGAGTGAGTCATAATGACCTTATCACTCTCCACTGACTCGAAGTCAGTTTAGAGGTAAGAACCTCAATCAGACTTGATCCCAGATCAAGTTGTTAGACACATCCCATCCTAGACATAGAGAGTACGACAATACACGATGCGTCCAATGGTAATGTTATGGTCTCTATCCTCATTTCCCAACTCATTGGCCAGATGAGAGGTACTTCCCATGAGTCCTAGACTACATGGGTAGGATGCATGTGGGGCATAGAGCAAAGAGAGGGTGAACCAACTCAATATCATAACAGTGGGGAAATAATACACCAACAAGGTAAGGTGAACCTAGCCCTGTGGTTGCTTATAGCTCCAAGTAGCTATCCCCAAGCCCCCTAGAGCTCCCAGAGCTCATAGTCCAACTCAAGCGGGACCGTTACAATAGGGTCTGTCCACGATACCAAACTTCTCACATAAGGTTAAGAATTTGACCTTCCCTAGGGGCTTCGTGAGAATATCTGCAACTTGCTCATCTGTTTTGATGCCTTACGATGCTGCGCTGTACCATGTCCCAGACAAAGTGGTACCTAATATCAATATGCTTGGATCGGTCGTGGAACACGGGATTCTCAGAAAGACGAATCCCACTTTGGTTGTCACAAAGGATCATAGTGGTATCCAGCACATGCCCCAACAACTCATTGAAGAGCTTTCTCAACCAAGCAACTTCACAACAGGCCATACTTGCTACAATGTATTTGGCTTCGGTGGTGCTCAAAGCAATCGATTTATGCTTCCTGCTCATCCAGGAGATCGAAGCAGAATTTAAGGTGAAGTAACATCCATATGTGCTTTTACGATCCACTACACTGCCTGCCCAATCAACATCGGTATATCCATGGAGCCTTATGCTCTTGACAGTTTATCTCAGCCCATGGTTGATTGTGCCTCGGAGATATCTCAAGAGATTCTTGGCAATCTAGTGAATGTGATGAGGCTCGACCATGTATTGACTCAACTTGTCCATTGTAAAGCACATGTTCGGACGTGAGTTCACTAAGAACATCAAGGCCCCCACAAGTTGATGATACTCGGTGGGATTTCCCAACTCGTGCCCAACAACACTTCCACACAACTTCTTAAAGTTGAGTTCCATCGGAGTAGTCATGGACTTGCAGTCCACCATCCCAAAGCTCTCCAGCAGCTTCACATCATATTTTCCTTGAGAAAGGAAAATCTCACTTGGCTTTTGCCAGACCTCCAAGCCTAGGAAATAGTGAATTAGTCCTAGGTCCTTCATCTCGAACTCAGAAGCTAGCTCCCTCTTACATTGATGAATGAGAGGGTCAACACTTGTCAAGAAGAGATCGTCCACATAGAGAACCAGAATGAGAGGCTTGTCATTATCAACCTTAAAATAAAGGTTTGGATTAGCATCACTTCGAGTAAAGCCCAGCTTCATCAAGCAGCTATCGATCTTCTCATACCAAGCCCTAGGGGCTTGCTTCAACCCGTATAGGGCTTTCTTTAACTTGCATACATGTGTGTCTATATCTTGAACTTTGAACCCCAGAGGTTGTTCCACATAGACCTCTTCCTTGATTGAGCCATGTAAGAAGGCAGTCTTCACATCCATCTGATGGAGACTCCATCCTTGCGATGCAACAAGGGAAATGATCGATCAGATGGTGGTGTAGCGGGCAACGGGTGCAAATATTTCATCATAATATATGCCTTCTTTTTGAGAGAAGCCTTGGTCAACAAATCTTGCCTTGAACTTTTCAACACTTCCATCGGCTCCATGCTTGATCTTGTAGAGCCATTTCAAGGTGACAACAGATTTGTCCTTCGATCTAGGGACCACATCCCAGACATCATTCTTCATGATCGACTCATATTCCTCGTGCATAGCATCCTTCCAAACTTGATGCTTCACGGCTTCTTCAAACGTTCCAGGCTCAGATTGTACAATAGTGCTCATGGCTGCTAGATACCCTTGGTACCTATTTGGCTTCTTACTTTCACGAAATGTTCCCCTTGGAGCAATATGTCTCTCGGCATATTCAAGAGTGACTCTAAGCCACGAGGGTCTTATTTTATTTGAAGAAGGTGGATGTATAGGATCCGTCGGACCTTCAACTTCGGGCATCAGTTCATCCTTCGGTTCTTCATGCCTTCCAGCTTCTTCTTCTTCTTTGTCTTCCTTTGAGATAGGAATATTTCTAACCTTCTTGAGGGCAGCATCTTCGTCAAAGGTGACATCATGACATATCTCCACTTCTCTTTGACCAGGCAGTGGCACATAGATTTTATATGCCTTCGAGGTTTCACTGTAGCCCACAAGCATTCCCTTGTTTCCAGAAGCATCCAACTTGCTTCTCTTTTCTTTCGGCACATGAAAATATATGAGACTTCCAAAAACTCTAAAATGAGAGACATCAGGCTTCTTACCAGAGAAGACTTCTTCGGGAGTTTTGGAGTCTAATGCAGAATGTGGGCATCTATTTTGAACATACACAACGGTGTTGGCAGCTTCTCCCCCTAGGAACTTTGGAAGACCTTGGTCATAGAGCATGGCATGGGCAGCTTCCAAAATGGTTCTTTTCTTCCTTTCAGCAACACCATTTTGTTCGGGAGCATACATAGTAGTGGTCTCACTCTTAATGCCAACTTCCCTACAATAGTCATTGAATTCATTTGACTCATATTTGGTTCCATTATTGGTCCTCAAAATTTTGATCTTCTTCCCAGTTTGATTTTCAACCAAGGCCTTGAACGTTCAGAACCACTTGAATGCTTCGTCCTTTTTCTTCAAAAAGTATATCCAAGTTTTGCAGGAGAAGTCATCTATAAAAGTGATATAATATAAGCATCCTCCCAAGGATCTTACGGGCAACATACCAGATAGATCAGAACGAATCAATTGTAAAATATCAGATGTCTTCGTGACACTTGAGGGGAATGGTCCCCTTGTATGCTTTCCTTCGACACAACCCTGACATACACCTTCATGATCATCTTTGAAATCGGGCATACCTGTCACCACCTTCCTTGCTTCGGGAAGGAATTTATAATGAAGGTGTGCAAACCTCCGGTGCCATAGCTCTGAAGAGTTGTGTTGCATGTCATGGCTCCCAGCGGACTTCCTCCAACCTGATAGAGTGTATCGACCCTGAAACCAAGAGTGAACGCTTCTTTGAAGTTCCTCTTCCAAATGTGTATCTTTCCATCGATGAATGCCACCTTGAATCCTTTGTCTTCCATTGTCGAGATAAACAGTAGATTCTTCTTCAAGTCAGGTACGTACAACACATCTTGCAAGCAGAGGACTTGACCTTGATTTAAATGAGGGGTCACCCCTGTCCCTTTCATGGGATAGGTGGCATTGTCTCCAAGGATAATTTCCAAATTAGTATCCTTTTCAATCAAATTAGAGAGGGCCTCTTTATATCCAGTGAAGTGCCTTGAGGCACCACTATCAATCAACCAGTTATCCAGGGTGTTGGAAGGAGATGTAGCAGAGAGGGCAGATATAAGAATATATTCCTCTTATTATCAACAACATTGGATTCATCATACTTGGAGTTCCTTGACATCTTGAAAGATTGACCATTTCCATTTCTATTTCGATCAGAGGGAGCCTTCCTCTTTCCTTTAAACATGTTGTTCCTTTGATCATTCCCCCTGAAGTTGTTGTAGTCATCATCTCGGGGAGAGTCCCTTTTATTGGGGCACTCTCTTGCATAGTGACCAAACTTGTTGCATTTTTAACATCTTCCCTTCCTTCCTTTGGGACCCGCTCTTCCATGATTTTGATTTCTCGGACCAGCATTGTTTCTCTTCTTTGCATGAGCGGTGAAGGCAATAGGGTCACTTCAATTCCCATTTGAGGGATGGTCTCTCTCCATCATCCTTGTCTCCTCTTGAGTGCATCTCGTCAACAATTCATCAAAATTAAGAATTATATTATTATTGAGAATAGTAGTATTAAATGCATACCATGGCCGGGGAAGTCCTCCAAGAGCAATGAGAGTGAGCTCTCGGTCAGCTATAGCCTCTCCAATAGCTAAGAGATCATTCTTGATTTCGGTGATCCTCATGAAGTAGGATTGGATGGACTCTCCCTTGTCCATCTTGATGTTCTTCAAAAAGATAATTTGATTAGCATTGCATGCCCTGAGCATGCTAACCAACTTATCATACATCATCTTAGATGTGCCAAGCTCAGAGATATAAGCAACCAAGTGCTTATGAATAGAATCCTCGATGATCTTCTTCGCCTTGTTTTCCCCTTTCTTGTACTTTGTTTTAGTGGCAGCCAATGCATTAGATGAAGGCTCAATAATCTTTCCCTGCACATAATCCATAACATCTTGATCCTCCTATGTCAGATCCAAGGACATTTTCCAAGCATGATCATCAAACTTATCATTCAACTTGTCATCAGTTTTGAAGAATGAGGAAGTCATTGTCCCTGGTCCTTGTCTATTCAACCTGATTGCTTTTCTCACTCTTGCTTGGGCTTTGTCTTCACCTTTGCTCCGATTCCATGTTAATTTTAGTTAACCATGATATGCTCTATGCTTAGAGCAGTTTACTTCAATCTTTCTTATTAGCCCAATTCAATTTAAGATATGCAATCACATAACCATTGAAAGTAAATGCTGATAGAACATAAAATAAATCGACAGAAGATGAGCCAAGACAAGAGACACAAGAACTCTTATAATTCTTCTTATTTAGTAGAGAGAGAGAAAATGTATTTTACAACAGTCAACAAGATGCCCTAGCCAGCAAAGTCTTCGCTGGTCAAACCAACAATTCAACCTCCAAACAAGCTCGATCAAACTTTGTCAAACTCAGCCTTCTATCAAAGTCAAACACAAGCCAAAACAGTCCACAGCTATTGTCAACGCAGAGGTCAAAGTCTGCGGTCAAAACAATAGTGAAAGTTGCGGTCAACGATGTGGTCAGCTGCAGTCGAAGTCAATGTTTAACCTCGGTTTTTGTGTCTCTAGCTGTGGCCTCTCCAAATCAGATTTCTGACCTCAAAAATGCAGTCAAGGGATGAGAGTTGACCTGAAGTCAATGCTGTCCAGAAAAGCCCTAAACCAGTCCGAAAATTGCAGCTTCCTGTTTCACACGTGTGGAGGATAGAGAACCCTCTAAGGCTGTACAAACCAATCAGATGAGAGAGAGATGTGTGAGATGAATGAATGATGAAATGAGCATCACATCTCTCCTTTTTATAACCATGATTGTGGGTGTGTGACAACTTTTGGGGCTTGTGAGCCTACATTACAATTCTAGCAGACCTTGACAAATTGCACGTTTGGAAAAATAAATTCAAAATACAAGTTCTGCTCATCCAAACAAGATGATCTTTAGATCAATCTTGCACCTCTCTGAAATAGGAATCCAACAAAAATATCAGCTCCCTCATATGAGTAGTGCAACATGGAGTTTGGCCCCAGTTGCCAAATTTAACAACTCCCTCTTTCGATGTCATGAATTTCTTCTTTGTTATGGAGCTTACATATTTTGGGATTTCTTCGTAGGGCATCAACCATCCATCACTTTCATTCATGAATCATGTCAGTGATGCCATCCTCTCTTTCATTGGAAAGTGATCCATTAGTCCATATTTGGCCTTTCCTTCATACCTTGCTACCTTCTTCACATCATGTTTCCTTCAGGATCTTTCATCCTATCACATTAGTATCAGTTGTAGATGACATCTACAACTCTTCCTTTGGTAGCCCTGCACTAGCTGTTAGGATATTCCGACACATAGGAAATAGTTAAGAATAACTTAGTCTAGTGTAGAGTTAGGTAAAGTGTGTTTCTTTACCATGTACATTTGTAACTTATAATCTGACGGTTATCTCTCACTTTGGTATTAACGACATTTGATCCGTGGCTTAACACCCGATTGGTCCATGATCTCTATTTAAAGAGCATGGAGGTTCATTTGTCCGGTAACCGTTTATGAGAGAAACATATGTAACTTTTCTTTTTATATTAATAAATTGCCTGAAGTAGCCGCGTTGGCTCAGGCCGTGGACTGTTTCCCTCTTTGAGGGTTTTAACCACGTGATTATACTGGTGTACTGATTTGTGATATGTTTGTGAGCGGTGACCTTTGGTTCTTGATCTACGGAACTTACCCTGTAAATTCCTACATGGTATCGGGGAGCTATTTTGAGGGCCGCGTCCGTTGTTGATCAAAATCCGAAGCCGGTTTGACTGCATGCGAATGCCGTTTTGTAGATCTACTATTTCTGAACATTTTTGGGTTTGGAGAACTGCTCGTTTGTGTCCGGAGCGTCTGTTACAGTGAGGAACGCCTTTCATTTCATGCGAAAAGGTTTTTGGCTGCCCAAGTTATGATAGTTTAGATCTGGAGGTATAAAGTATCTGTTTTGCAGTTATATTTGTTAATAGTTCTGCTTATTTCGGTTCCCTTTTTTTTTTTAAATTTTTTTATTTTCGGTTTTTAGGTTTTATTTATTTACCGGATCTATACCCTCTTCTCTGTGTATGCTCTTTGCTGTGCGCTGCGTGCGATCTCGGCAAATCAAAAACAGGAAAAGGGATTTTTTTTGCTACGTATGCTCTTTCCCCACGTCTTTGTGCGATCTCGAGAAATCAGAAATAGTGAAAAAAAGGATAGTTGCCGGTAAGGCTAACTGAAAATCTAACATTCTGCCGTAAGGCTTTGCATTTCATTCTGCCGAAAACCCCTTCCTCCTTTCAAACAATAACGTGATCCTTTTACTATCTCATTTGGTGAGGGGTTAGTTTATGAGAATAGAGGTCTTGGGTTCAAGTCTCTTTCTCAAGCTTCTTTTGTAAAAAGTTTTTGTTCAAAGGGGCGGAATTTTTTTTTAAAGTCGCACTTCATCCCGTTCCCGTAACTATTCGACATCTTCAACTCGTTTTTTCAAAAAGGTATAACTTCTTCATCCAGAAGCCATTTTTCGAGCTGTTTTTTTTGAAATGGCCTAATTTTTCGAGATCTTTCCATTGGAGCAGTTAGTTTTAGCTTTTCTCAGCTTCAGTTAAAAAATAAATGGAAAGTGCATGCCCGATTATTCTTAACATCACTAATGATTTCCAATGGCTACCTCACATGGTAGATATACTTTAGAAGTAAAGGGATTTATAGAATAGCCACAGGACAAGAAACTAAACCTTCCGATGATGATAAAGTTGCTAAATGGGAAAATAAACAAGATCAAACACGAGGGTTGATAGGAATGTCCATTGCTTAAGATCTTCGATTTCATATCCTTGACATTGACACCCCTGATGAAGCCCTGGAAAAGCTAAAAACTGTTTTTGGCATTCAAAATCAAATCAGGGCCCACCATCTTGAAAATGAGTTCTTACTTTGGACCCCAATAATTTCTCCTCCAATGAGGATTTTTTGTCCAAATTCAAGACCATTCGAATTCTTTTAGAAGGTTGTAAGATCAAAAAGGAAGATGGTAGCCTCATTTATTGCATTCTTGCTAAGCTTGGCCCTGCATACTCTGTATTTGTTTCTGCCTTCCATTCCACTAGAGAAGCCATCATTTCTTCAGGAACCGCCTATAAGAACCCCTCTTTTGATGCCTTTTGCGATTCTTTGATAAGAGAACAAGAAAAACTCTTACACCTTGGTCTTATCACTTCTGGAAATGCTTCTAAGAAAGCCGTAGCAGCGCAACAACAATCATATCAAAAGAATCCCAAGAAGCAGTATCCTAAAAAGTATGGTTCGAAACCAAACAAGGGTCTTAAGCAATTTCAGCCACAAACTGAAAAAGCAACTCACCAAAATGATAAGGCATATGAAAACAAAGGAAAGAAGACAGATAGACATTGCAACTTTTGTAATCGTGATGGCCATTTAGAGTTCAAATGTTTTAAGAAGATGGAAGCCTTAGAAGTAGCAATGAAGAAGCACAACATCAATTTGGAGCACTCTTCACCTTCATCTTCAGGAATGGCACTTTTTGCTTGTGGTTGTCAAGCATCAAGATCTGGTTATGCATTAAATGTATCTTCCTCTTCTCATTCTCATGAGTGGCTCATTGATTTTGGAGCTTCTTATCACATGGCCAAAAATAAAGCCATGTTTTCTTCTTTAAATTATTGTAACACCAAACATATTTATGTTGGTGATGATAGATCTCTTAGTGTTGTAGGATCTGGAACCATTCATCTCGATAATGGTTAGTTTAATGATGTACTATGTGTTCCTACCTTGTCATGCAACCTTCTCTCTGTTTATCAGATAACTCATTCAGGTGAAGGGAAAATAGTAGAATTCTCACCTAATGATGTTGTAATCAAGGACCTCAAAGATCCTAAACATATTTTAGCTACTGGCATTGCTGATGATTCCACAAGGTTCTATAAGTTTGACAACTTTGGGTCATCATGTCTTCCCTCTGTTTTTGTTGCTCACAATGATGAAGTGAGCAAACTTTGGCATGAGCGATTTGGTCACTTAAACTATTGCTCTCTTCAAACTCTATGTAAGGAAAATATGGTGACGGGTCTTCCTATGGTATCTTGTCGAGATGGTGTTTGCTCCAGATGTGTACTCGGAAAACATCATCGGGATAGTTTTGACAAACGTGCCTCTTGGCACGCTTCAACCCCTTTGCAGCTTGTGCACAGTGATTTATGTGGTCCACTTCTTGTTGTTTCTTTCTCTGGTTGCAAGTACTTCTTAACTTTCATTGATGATTTTTCCAGACGCACTTGGGTATACTTCTTAAAACTCAAGAGTGAAGTTTTTAACATGTTCTTGGCCTTTAAGGCCTTTGTTGAGAAACAATCTGGACATCAAATTCTTAAGTTAAGATCAGATAATGGAGGAGAATATGTTAACAACAAATTTATCAACTTTTGCACTGAGCATGGCATTCAATTGCAACATACTGTTCCATATACTCCACAACAAAATGGTGTAGCTGAATGGAAGAATCGCACCTTAAAAGAAATGGCTAATTGTATGCTTCAATCTAAAGGACTTGGTCTCAATTTTTGGGCAGAAGCCATTAACTGTGCAAATTACATAGTAAATCTCACTCCTACTAAGGTTTTAAAGAATATAACTCCAGAAGAAGCTTGGAGCTCAATCAAACCAGATGTAAGTCACTTTTGTGTTTTTGGAAGTGATGCTTGGGCCCATATTCCAGATGCGAAACATAAAGCCTTAGAACCTAAGAGTGAAAAATGCATTTTTGTTGGATATTATGAAGATGTCAAAGGATATAGACTTCTTCAACCAAAATCCAAAAATATAATCATTAGAAGAGATGTAAAGTTTGATGAAAATATATCGACCTGCGAGCCTAGTTCGGCGGGTGTGCCACCTTTGGCCTGCGAGCCTGATTCGGCATATGTGCCACCTCTCTCTCTCTCTCTTCTATTTTTAATAGCATTCCTTCTAGTTCAGATGATGACAGCGAGGATGACAATCCTCCTCCACCTCTTGAAATTGTTCCTTATACTCCACTGCTTCCAAGATGGGTCCGCTCTACTCAGGATGCAGCAGGTTTTCTTGCAGGTGACCCTGCCGATCAACAATGTACCAATTCTCAGTTCGAAAGAGCCTCTTCTTTATTGGCTCAAGTTCCGGAAAAACTTGATCCAGAAACCTTTGAAGAAGCCTCCGGTCATCCAGATTGGGATGAAGCTATGAATGAAGAGTATCGTTCCTTATTGGCAAACGATACTTGGGATCTTGTTCCTCTTCCAAAAGGAAGAAAACTTGTCAGATGTAGATGGGTTTACAAAACCAAGTTTGGACCAGATGGAAAAGTGGATAGACATAAAGCTCGTCTTGTTTCTAAAGGATTTTCACAAGTTGAAGGCATTGACTATACTGAAACCTTCTCCCCTGTTGCCAAAATGAATTCTATCCGCCTTGTTCTTTCCCTTGCTGCTTCCTTTAAATGGGAAGTCCATCAGATGGATGTTAAATCTGCCTTCTTACATGGAGATTTACATGAAGAAATCTACATGGAACAACCCCCTGGCTTTATCCAAAAAGACTCCAGCCTTGTTTCTCGCCTTAGGAAGTCTCTCTATGGTCTCAAACAAGCTCCTCGGGCTTGGTATGCCAAAATGGATAGATTTCTCTTAGATAATGGCTTTTCTAGGTGTCATTCTTACAACACTGTCTACACCAAGAAGGTGGGTAATTCCTTCACCATCCTTGTTCTTTATGTTGATGATCTTATCCTTATTGGTAGTGATCCAAACCATATAAACCATGTGAAGTCTAGCCTCAAAAAGAAGTTTGAAATGACAGACTTAGGACACTTGCATTATTTCCTTGGTCTTCAAGTCTTGCAATCTAAGGAAGGCATTACCCTCTCTCAGTCCAAGTATGCCTGTGATCTTCTACACCACTTTCACATGGAAGACTGTAAGCCAACGCCTTCTCCCTTTCAGTCTGGAGTCAAGCTTTCAGTCACTTGTACTACCCCTGAAGTTGATGCTACCTTATATCATCAACTTCTTGGTAAACTTCTGTATCTAATCCATACCCGTCCTGACCTTTCCTTTGCCGTTGGTCTTGTCGTTCGGTTTATGCACCAACCTCATGAAAGTCACTGGAAAGCAGCTAAAAGAATACTTCGATATATTCGAGATACAGTTCAATTCGGGATTCATTACAGTGCAGGAGCATCTCCATTGTTGATTGGTTTCACTGATTTTGATTGGGCTGGTGACCCTGATGATCGGAAGTCTACTGCAAGATATGTGTTCACTCTTGGTTTAGGACCTATTACATGGTCTTGTAAGAAACAAAGTGCCATCTCTCTTTCTTCAGCAGAAGCAGAGTATCGTGGTGCAGTTGAAGCCAGCAAGGAAGCCATGTGGCTTCGTCAGATCCTGTCTGAATTTGGTCTTCATCAGTAGCATCTAACTACACTTTGGTGTGATAATCAGAGTGCCATTCAGCTATGTAAAGATCCAGTTCAGCATTAGTGTATGAAACACATTGAACTCCACATACACTTCATCAGAAAGCTCATTCATGATCGTGTTCTTGAAGTGCAGTACTGTCCAACCAATGATCAAGTAGCCGATATCTTTACGAAGGCTTTCACAGAAGCGAAGTTTACCGAACTTCGATCCATGCTTGGAGTTCAGGAAAGTTGTCATTAAGGGGGGATAGGCTCTAATGCCTCCTTCCTTCTCCTATTGTGTCACTTTTGTAAATCCTTCAATCCTATCCCAATTTGTTCTTCAGGGGGGATGTTAGGATATTTCGACACATAGGAAATAGGCTCCTTTTGTGTCACCTTTGTAAATCCTTCAATCTTATCCCAAGTTGTTCTTAAGGGGGGATGTTAGGATGTTCCGACACATAGGAAATAGTTAAGAATAACTTAGTCTAGTGTAGAGTTAGGTAAAGTGTGTTTCTTTACCATGTACATTTGTAACTTATAATCCGACGGTCACGATTTGTAGTGATCCGACGGTCACGATTTGTAGTGATCTGACGGTTATCTCTCACCTCGGTATTAACGACACTTAATCTGTGGCTTAACACCCGATTGGTCCATGATCTCTATTTAAAGAGCATGGAGGGTCATTTGTCCGATAATCGTTTATGAGAGAAACATATGTAATTTTTCTTTTTATATTAATAAATTGCCTGAAGTGGCCGCGTTGGCTCAGGCCGTGGACTGTTTCCCTTTTTTGAGGGTTTTAACCACGTGATTATACTGGTGTACTGATTTGTGATCTGTTTGTGAGCAGTGACCTTTGGTTCTTGATCTACGGAACTTACCCTATAAATTCCTACACTAGCCCATCCAAATATTGTTCAAAAATCAATAATGTGAACATTAAATCAAACTTACCTTTGTGATGGTCTTTTCATCATGACATCTGCTTGTTGTCACATCAACATCCTCCATACATATTGACACATCTCCAAGATATACAATGTCAAGGGTCTCCTTTTTCAGACTGCATCAGAGTCTTCATACCTTTTCCATGGAGATGTCATAGTCAATCCTTCTAGTCATCAAATGCTGATTTCCTTTCCTATGTGACCATAATTGCATCTTTCACGATCTCTCCTTACTTTCTTCACATATTGCTCCTCAGGAATTTCCATTCATAGTTCCTTCATTTTTATCAGCCACCTCATATTCCATATGAGGACTTGTTATGTTGATTTCATTTAGTCAATATGTGAACCATGCCCTTATGCATCCTTCCAAAGGAGGAGATCCCTTTTTCATGAGGTGGAGCTTTTATCCATGCTATCTACAACTATATGACATGACTTAATTTTATCAAATACAAGCATACATACCTCATCTCTTCCTTTTAGTCATCTAGATTTCCTTCGACAACTTTTTCCACGATTGAAAGTACTTCAATCATCTTGACCTGCTTCACTTCTTCGTCATCATACCATCATCCCATGAATCCCATACAAGGTGGTATTCTCAGTGAGACACTTGCTTCTTCCAATAGGTGAATCTTCCGATGAAGATTCCAACAAAGGATCTTAATCATCCTTATCTTGCAAATGCTTCCTTTTGAATGATGTATGGTGATCTCTATACTAGATGACTTTCTTCTTCCCATAAGTACTACTTATGCTTCTAATGAGGTTACCGAGAGCTACCTCCTTCTACTATGATGTCACGAGCTCTTGCTTTCAATCGTATGCTTCCATGATGCCATCTCCTTATATGATGCATCCTTTCATGTTTTTAATGATTCCTTCCATGATAGATATACTTTATAATGGAAAACTTGAAACATAAACTTGAAAATAACTAGGCGAGGAAGAATATCTCAATCATAGTAGAGATATTTTACTTCCTTCTTCTTGGATTTCTTCTTTTCAGCTTCTTCCACTTCTTCAGTGATATGAGTTTCCTCCCTTCCTCTTTTGTTGTTGTCCTTTTTGAACTTTGGATAATCTCTCTTATAGTGCCCATATTCATGACATCCATAGCATTGAACCTTCAACATGTTCTTTTTCCTTTTCTGAGGACCAAGCTTCCCAAACTTCCCTTTTCTTCTAGCATGGCAACAAATGCTTGAGCTTGCTTGCTTGATCCTACTTCACTCTTTGCCTTCAACCTGGTTTCTTCTATCTTGCATAGTGACCATAGTTCATTGAATGGAGTAGCTTCCTTCTTCCCATAGATGCTGGATGTGAAGTTGCCCCATTCCTCTGGTAGTACATTGAGCACTATGGTAGTCATTTCCTTGTCAGACATTATTTTTCCCAGCTCTTGCAGTTGGTCCCTTATTTCAGACACCCTCTTTAAGTATGAGGCTATTCCTTCTTCTTTTGATATCTTCATCTTGTAGAGTTCTTGTCTTAACGAGATCACTTCTCCTGCAGTGCTTACGAAGAACAATTCTACAAGTTTGTCATATATTTCTTTTGAAGTTTCTAATTTTGATACACAGGGAATGAGGGAATCCTTAATAGATTTTATGAGAATCCTTTGAGTCCTTAATTTTGTCTGTGCTTCAGCTTCTTCCTTTGGAGGTTTAGTGATTGAGCCCTTAACATGTTCCATGCCTCATTTTCTATGACATTCATATCTGTCCTTTTCTTCCATTCAAGAAAGTTTGAAGCCCCAACCAACTTATTGCTTTCCTTGCAAAAAGACATTTTGACAGATTCAGATGTAGACATAAATATACTTGTGAAGATGCTCCTTCAAGTTGTTGCCTTCTTGAATTTGATGATGATATAGGTAATAGAAAACTCTTCTTGATGAAGATGGTTTTCTTCAAGAGAGATCCTTGATCCAAGGAGAGGGAGACCACCTCGAATCTTTTGATGATGATGACAATGCCTTTTATCTTTGTTTTCCCTCGGATGAAAAGACTTCAAGATGCTTCGGATAGCAGATCTTTCTTGGAGATAGGGTATTTGAGCTCTTCTTCCTTGAAATGATGATTTGAGCAATATTCCTAAGAATGCTTCAAGTGTAGACTTCTTCTTTGTTGATATAGGGATTTTACACTTCTAGCAAGATGATGATGGAATCCTTGTCTTCGAAATGCCTTAGAGATGAGAGGATCTTCTTGATGCTTTTGAGGCCCTTGACTTCCTTCTAGAACTTCGGTCCTTGAATGCTTGAGTGTCCTTTATTGAGCTGCCCTTCCTTGGCTTGTTACCTTAGCTTTGATACCATGTTGAGAAATCTAGGGCAGAGAGATGAGATGATTTCTCTAGCAATGATAACTGCTTGTGAAGACTTTTTACTTTTCTTAATTAGGTTCTTCTTTGACTCGATTATTATTATATGTTCTTCTTCAAACAACTACCAAACCATAAAGAACAATGAGACAAAGGACACAAGATGTAGGCTATCAGCTAGGGCCAAAACCTCTCCAAGCTTGAGAGGAAAACCCACCGAATTCTTCTTCTTATAAAATCTTCAATTGATGAATTCCAAGACCTAGACCCTTGACCAACAACCCCTCCAAGACCAAGTCAATTCTTGCTTTAAGTCAAAGTCAATTGCTTCTTGAAAATGCTACAATTTCTCCTTCTCTACTAACCCTCGGCTCAACAACTTAAGTCTGAAATTCTCGGCCTCTTTCTCTGCAACTTTCGGCCTCCTGTAGGTGACTGCAATTTTCCCACATGTGACCGAATTAGGGCCTACTTCAGCCTTCCTTCTCCTTTGCTTGGCTAGGGTTAGCTTCTTTGTGACTTCGGCCTTCAATATAGGTTCTTTTCTTGCTTTGTTTCGGCTATCTTGTGATGACAGTGATTTGGACTTGCAGCAGAGAGATAAACCCTAGACTCCTTACACGTGTGAACAGAATTAGCCCAAAACAGACCTGCAATTACTTCGTTTTTCCTTTGATCTTGATCTCCTTTTCTTCGCTTGGATATGAGGCTTCTTTTGTCCCTTGATCGAACTACTTGGTGTATCTAATCTGTCTCCTTGAATGTGGCTGAGTGCCCTATATATAGGCTTTCTTCCCATGCTTATAAGCCGACTTGCCTTGATCCTAGGTCGACATGTCATCTTGGTATAGACTGATTGCTCATTTGAAGGCCGACATGTCATCTTGGTGTAGACTGATTGCTTCATTTGAAGGCCGACATGCTAGTAGCACTTGGACTTGGTCTTGGAGGGTCTTTTGACTCTTACAATGACACAAATAAATATGTAACATGCCCAAGAAGGGTCTCTTATACATGACAATTACATTCTTGACTTTATAACACATTGACAAATCCTAGAGGCTCTCAATGGGAGCTTGACCTAAAATAATTTTCCCTTGAGCATGAAACCCATGAATCAAGAATAATAATAATAAATTTATTTTTCTCTTTTCATTGAATACATAAAATCAACATTACATATGTCATTATGAAGACCGAACCTAGTTACATATTTCAACATTAACCAGCGTTTGCAGACATGAGATAGTTATAGAATTGCTTCTAGTTGCATTCGCAAGGGTCACCTCCTGTTAATAGACATTTGTTTTATAACTACCTTACTCTTATGATCATTCAATTGGGCTGGCTTCAGCGAAGCAGCAGCGAGTGGGGTATCTATTGCCCTAAAGTCGCCCGCCCGGGATTAAAACGTTATTTGGGAGGACATGAACTTCTGTGGGGCTATATTAACGGATCACTGATCTGGCAAGCCACAGTTAACTAATATAAATAAATTAAGTTAAATGGTGGTTACAATTTATTTTTAAAAGTCTGCCTGTATTTTTGCACAACAATTTGACAAGCTTTCTGTTAACATCTCAATGGATTTTTAGGGAGTGCTTTCTTTTAAATTCAAAGAAAAGCTTCACAGTGTGTTCAAAGAGGTTGGGCAAGCAGCCTGTCATCTCTGGCAAAATGGCCCTGAGGGGAAAATTACCGAACATAAGCATGGGTAAGCTGCCATGACAGGGGATATTCTTCCATCACAATCACTAAAGACCTGAACTTCGCCCCAACTGGTTATTTATCCCTCTAAGGCAATCGAACCGAGGTGGGTGGCTGGACAAGCCTCCATCTTCCCTTCTGAACGATGACTGCATCAGCTTGTGTCAACATTAAGTGTAATCAACCATGACAATTTGAATTGAAGTTTACTCGTTACTAATTAGTTGAAATAGTCGAGGACCATCAATGGTGGCTTGTGGGGTTGGTGAAAGCAGGGCATTGTTAAAGGCCCCAGCAGGGTTCAAGTCCACCTTTTACATACTCCTGTTTGTTGTGCACCAGTAGTTTCAACAGTCGTGCAAGTCCTGAGCGAATTTAACGAAATATATGCCCCCAGTCATGGCAGAAAAGCCAAATGCTTGCTTTCACAAGGCTGTGTGGCTGTGCTTGTGTTGACTAGAAGCATCCCCCAAAAAAACAGTCAGGGGATCTACTTAAAAAATATTGAAGCTAGTAACCATTTCATTTACTACATCTTAATGCATTGGCCATGGTGAAATGTGTTAAAAACTCTTTTCTCTTCCCTCCTTTTTATAACGTAGCTGATGATCTACTTTTACAGGTTTTTGCTACCATTTTATCCATCTGAAAACATCTATGATGTAAGTAACTTGGAGATGTTGGGGCATGTAGGCTGCTCCAAAAGGGCATGGACTGTTGCAGTTAATTTGTGTATCTTCACTTGCCAACTTCTTTATTGGAAAGTTTTTAACTTAATTTAGTGGCATCTTTTATTACCATTGTCAAGTTTTTGTGATATCACAAAATCATTTTTTTTCTTAAAATACAAAAATCTCCCTCAAATTTGTGAAATCTAGGTTAACTTTTCCTAATTTTCAAGCTTTGGTGTATATGGAATAAGGCCATTCCACGAATTGCCTGGCATTTCCCCTTGGTTCCTTGATGATAAGATAAGATAGGTTAATTAATGTTCTACAAATGACCACAAAAGTAGGTAAATGATAGTGAACAATACCAGCCAATATGCATACAATGTGGGAGTTTGTCCATGACTGGAAAAGTGGACAACTCAAGAACCTGTCAAGAAAAAGAGGACTTTTAAAAGCTCAACTCAAACGTGGGTCTTGTCAGATTCTCACATGGTATCAGGAGATATTGAAATGCTTCTAAATAGATAGCAGAGGCCATATTGAGGGGAAATTTAAGTAATCAGCTAGGAGAGTAGAGCAATTCTTTATCATTTGGCGAGAATTCAATCCTTTCTCTTTAAAACAAGTTGCAGTTGTTTGTTATAAAATTTTCAGTTAACTTATTTACTCTAGTTCATATTGAAAAGCCATTGTCCAAATCATTTTGATTATTAAGGTACACTCTCTTTAAGCCTTCTGATGTAAGATGTACTCAACTTCACCACATTTTGGAAGGTTCCTTGATTTGTCGTATCAGTTACTCTATGTTAGACATCAATACTTTCTCCCCTTGAAAATGTAAGTGACACAGTGTAATCCTTTCCTTGTCATTTGTGCCATTTTGGTATGTTTAGTTTTCCTCATAGACACTCCTCTAAATTTGGCATAACTTATATTCCTTAGTTTTTTTTTCACCTTCCTCTACTCATTCCATGTTTTGTTTTACAAAATTGATAGTATTTCTTCTGCCTAAGTGCAGATTCCCAATTTGCTCCTGTATCTCCATTGCAAACTCCAATCTACATGGTTGAGACAAAATGAGTTTATCTTATGGAGAATTGCTATCCTATGTTGGAGAATCTGACAAGTGTTTATGTGAAGCAAGTTGCTTTTGAGGGAAACCCTAATTGGTGATGGAGGATGTGGGCTTATTTCTTATCAAAGTACTGTGGTGTGTTGACCTCTATATGTTTTCTCTTTTACCATTTTTATTTGGTTTTTCTGTTCAGTGTTTGCTTAATGTTTTACTACATGATGACAAATGCTTCCATTCAGAAACTGAATGCTTTAATATGATTTAATATCTTCAAACTAATATGTGTTTTCTTTTTGTTTCTTTCATCTTCAATATTTCATTTGTTACGAGAGGGTCATTGTTTCGACCAGTTCAACATTTTGTAGCCAGGAGACCTATCGTTTTGCACAGATATTTAGAAGAGAAGTGAAAAACTTTATAATCCCGGTTTTCCTTGAAAAGAGTTGAGGTACTTGTGGGTTCATATATCTGTCATTTATCTTCTTTTGATCAACTATGGGAGGGGAATGTGCACAAATTGTACAAGAAACAAGCCAACACTATATGGCAATTTCACAATTTTCTTTTAAACAATAACACAGTATATTATATTAGCAAAATAGTGCCGAAGCACAGAGAATATACATCCATGGCTTCCTGTAGCAAAATTTAGGAAATTTTTGAAGAACTAGACTAGTTTGTCTGTGCTGATTATGCCTCTGTCCTACTGCTAAGTTTCAAAAATATCCATTAGAATACAGTTTAAAAAAAGAGGCCTAAATATAACAACATTTAGCTGGCATTAAACAAAATTTTAACTGAGTTGAGTTGCTATTCATCTATGATGATTAAATTTTCAACTGCAGCTACTTGATTGATGTCGGGCAGTCCAACAGTCAACTGGATTAGGCTGTACTAAATTTGCTGCGTAGCTTGGGTGTTTTGCACCTGAAACTGGAGACACTGAAGTTCTGTGCTCAATTCTTGCAGCTGTTTACTATGAGTGGATAATATATTAGTCAGCATGTCCAATGGTATCGTTATACTGTCAAGTTTCAACCTTCCTACTTAATAATGCTATCTCCATTCTGATATCTTCCTCTGCCACCTGTGTTCCCTTGCCTATGCTTCACTTATTTCCTTTTTTATCCTCCATTTCCATAGAATTTGCTGGTCTTGTGGTCTGCTAACCCCTAGCCAAATTGCCTCTTGCACCCCTGTTCAGGACTTCACCAATTGCCCTGATTTCCTTGTTTATCTTGGAGTGCTCTTGGGCCAAATCCAAAAATAATACGATTGATTCCCTTGCATGATTTATAGCAGTGTTCCACAGGGTCACGTCCCCTAGGGTCGGGTACACGCACCCCTCGCACCCCTCGCACCTGGGACGGGGAGTCTCCTGGGGGTATGTTTCCCCGCGCACCCTTTTTGGGGAGTCTTGGGGAGACGCAAGGGGGTGCGTTTCCCCAGTGTGGGGGACGCGACTCCCCAAAAAGGGTGCTTCTGGGCGTCCCCCTTTTGAAGGGGGACACGACTCCCCAAAAAGGGTGCTTCAGAAATTAAAAAATAAATAAATAAAATAAAATAAAATTGGCAAGTTTAAAAAAAGTTTACGATTCATTATTCAATGATTCATTTCATTTCTAGCTCTTTGACCTCCGACTGACCTCTGCTACTTCGACCTTGACCTCTCTGTGTCCTTGATGTTGATTTTATTTTCAGTGCTAATTAATAAATTATCTATTTTTACTTTTCAGTTGTTGACCTCACACTGATTCTTGACTCTTGACTCTTAACTATTTTTGAGTTTGAAACTTTGAGTTATATAAATTTACTATTTACTATTTAGTGTTCAAAGTTCAAACTTTAGTATCTACTATCTACTTCTAGTATGTTTTGCTTTCAATTTCGATTCTAGAATGATGAATGATGAAATTAATTTTTAAATCAATGTACATTGTAGATTGTAGAATGATGAATGATGAATGATATGGAATCATGGATCAATGTATTTGAAGATTTCATTATTGAAGTTATTTATTGAATGATCATTGATTATGGATGAATATTAGAATAATGAGTATGTCATATGAATGATGTATGTATAAAAATGAAAGATGAGGATGGATCACTGTATGTCATTATGCAATTCAATTATGAATTTAAATTTTATCATGTGTAGATCAAATTTCAATTTTCAATGTATTGGTATTCATATTAGTATATAGTATATTATTATTAGTCCATTTAATATTTAATATTTATGCTTTCATTATTTATTATTTAACAATGAATATGAACTTGAATTATATATATATATATATATATATATATATATATATATATATATATATATAAAATAAAAAATTATATACCCTGACGACTCCCCGCACCCTTGAAATTTCCCTAAATTTCAGGGTACTCCCACACGTCCCCCTTGTGCGTCTCCCCGCACCCGCGTCTCCCCGTACCGGAGTCTTGGTGGAACATTGATTTATAGCCCAGATTGTCTTGAGATCCCATTTAGCCGATATGCAAATACAGGGATGATTACAAACATAAATGTTCTAACCCTCCTCATCCCCTGCACTGTAGTCCTGTTCTGAACCGAAAATCTCCCACTACCAGCTCGCACAAGGTGGGGGGGGCGGGGGGGCGGCTGCGTTGATGAATGAACCTGACCTGACCATCCCATGTCGGTCCCATGAGGAAATTCTTCGTCATCATCTGGAACGCCATTCCATTTACGAAAATGATTACTTGGTACAGTGCACTGATCACCATGACATTTAAACAATCACC
Organism: Pinus albicaulis; assembly: GCA_034641835.2. Lineage (NCBI taxonomy): Eukaryota > Viridiplantae > Streptophyta > Pinopsida > Pinales > Pinaceae > Pinus > Pinus albicaulis. Next base: position 887,024,599 of record CM076577.1, read on the forward strand.
TCTTCACCTAGCTGACTCAATACGATGGCTTGACTTAACCCTTCTGATGCAACTCCAAGATGGTGTGCGGCTACCACATTCTGGGCATGCGGAACATATTACCATCATTTCATTTAATTGTGAATGCATAGCCATGTCTTATGGGATCATCGCCTCCCAGAAGGCTTGTTCTTGCAACAGAATAAAACTATGCATTATGGGAACCCATGAATAAGACATGTCATTATTTTTTAATGCTCATGCTATTATAACTTTGTTCAAAATTCAAGTTCATATGTTCATTTTTCTGTTAGTGCTTGGACATCCCTTGAATGTTAGCAAGACATTATCAGGTGATATTAACTATAGATCATTTGTAGGGCTACTCTTCTTTTCTTCTTGTGCTGCAGTTTTCTTGTGACTCGTGTATTATAGCATTTTTATATTTTGATTTTTTTTTAAAACAGACATTCAGTGACTTCTAAGTCTATCCTTTTAAAGTTTTAACTTTTAACAGTTCGAGTTAAAGGCAGTTCATGACTCCTAATACAGATGTATTCTATTTCTTTTGTGATTTGCTTGCTGGTATTATTGCCCTTAGGAATGCTGGAAAATCACTTACTGTTTTGTTCACTGGGTTTGATCTTATAGCTAGGGAGAAAGCCATGGTGGTTAACTTGGAATTTATAAAGGCCATTGTCACTGCTGAAGAGGTCTTCTTGCTTGATCCTTTGAACCAAGCCGTTCTTCCATTTGTGGATCAACTCAGGCAGCAACTTCCGCTCAAAATCGCATCAAGAATTCAGGAAAGCCATCATACAGATCAGCAAGAAAGACATGGTACCTCTGCCACAACTTCACCTGGACAGTGGCTGCCTGTCCCAGAGGCAGCAGAAGGGCTACAACGTGAACTTCCTTTTGAGTTCCGTGTGCTGGAAATTGCTTTGGAGGTGGTTTGCACCTACATGGACTCAGAGGTTGCAGAACTTGAACGACAAGCTTATCCTATATTGGATGAACTTGCCAGAAATGTTAGTACCAAAAACCTTGAGCGTGTGCGGAGCCTGAAAAGCAATCTTACTCGTCTCCTTGCTCGGGTCCAGAAGGTAACCTTGACAGTTTTGATGTTTTTTTATTGTTGTATAAATTCTTTGTGTTATACCGACTTTATGAATGGAATAAATGTGTGTAAATAAATATTTTGGTCAACGTTGTGGGAGATCCATGGTTGTCTTCTGGTAGAGTTTCAGAATGACAATAAAATAGAAGCTAAGAATTCAATAAATAAATATATAGATCAAATGTAAGAATCCCAGGTCATGGGAGTGAGATTGATGAACGTTGTACCTTATGGAGTCAATGAGAGGACTATGGGTGGAGCTGGCAGACCATTGAAATATTGATAATCCAAATGCTTATATTCTTTCTAGCAACAATAAAGAGCTTATATTTTGTAGATTTGAAACTAGATTTGTTTTGCTCTATATATTACAATTTACAATTTTCATAATTTACAATGCTCCAAGCCTCCAACAGGGTTTGGCTGCATCTAGTGGGTACCAAGAGTGAATCTCCTATGCTTGCACTGTATAGTTAACTGCTGGGACTCCTTACTTCTTCCCTGTTCTTTTGATATAAACCTGCATAAAGTAGTTAATGGTACAACTATTTTGATTAATTTCTTCGTGTGTTAGTGTATCTATGTATTTTCAAATATATATTTTTGATTTTTTTTTTTGAATAAAATGCTTCGTTTGACTATTCTGCTGGTGTAGAGATCAAACTAGGTCTAATGAAAGATGCTGCAGATCAGCAGAAGAGAATAACTCTTATATCCACTTTTGACTCTTCAAAGTTGGCCTGTTTCAGGTTGCATTCGTCTAAAATTAAGGGCTGTGTTGTTAATGAGGTATAGGGTATATTAGCCACTCATCTATTTGCGAAAAGGTCTTCAAATTGGTGCTAACTTTGAGGATTTGTGATCTGTTGTGGGAAGGATAAAATCAGTGCTATTTTGAGGCTGAAAATAGAGTTATTTGAAGTGGAGAATAGAGTCTTCAGGTTAATACCAGATCAGTGCTGTTATGATGATCAATTCAGCATTTTCGTCAAATCTGACTTTTCTTGCAAGACAAGTGTATGACAAGTTAAGGTACAGGGTTAGTGCTAGCACAAGGATGAGGGCACACGCTACCATTGTGAAAACACAAATGAGGATAAATTGAGATCCCCAGTTCGTCTTTAAGATCAGTATTGCCTTAAGGGTGAGAGTGCACATGATAAAATTAGAGATTACCTAAAGACAGGCCTTCCAAGAATAACATGCTAAATTTAGAAGCAGTTTTGCCTGAGGGGAGAGAGAGGCACGCCAAATACATTCAGTCTTCTGATTTAGAGCATAATTATTAACCATAAAGAGGGGAGCAGACAAGCCAATAGGCATTGATGCTTAGTGCATTCCTATGGTGTTTTCCAGTGTTTTCTGGTGATCGTCTTCTTCTTTGTTCTTCACCTCAGGATTCAGTGTCAAAGAGCTGCAGCCGATATTTCTCGAGGGTCTATTTGCTTTTTTGTTTCATTGTATATTCCATCTCCATAATTAGGATTAGGAGAGGAATTGTGGTTGCATTGTTGCCAATCCTGTGAAATGCTTAAGAATCTACAGCTCTGGTTAATAGAATAGTTTGTTGATTTTAGTTACTTGATCCTCTTGTATTTGTGGTTGTTATGAAGCTTTGCTTATTTCGTAGCACCTTCATGCAGTCTTGATTTAGAATTTGAGATATATTATTCAACATGAATCTTTGCATCTCTTAACCTTGTGGAATTTCTCTCAGCATGAGCTGTTGCTAGGAAATAGTTTGGCTTCCCCTTTCAACAGTAAGTATCTTTTTTCTCTTCTTCTTCCTTTATGAGATTCTCGATCCCAATGGATTAAAGCACATGTCACATCAGAATGCAGAGCTTAAAGTTGATATATGAAGAGTTTTCTTTGTTGATTTGAAGAACCTAATCTCATATCTTGAAGTGTTTACTTTGCGGATCAAAGTTAAATATTGGATCTGAGGTCTTTTGACCTCAAATCTGAAGTGTCTAGTGGCAGATTTGAGAAATAGGTTTGCAAATTTGAAGAATATGAAAATTCTTAGGAACGCCTCCCAGTGAAGCTTTGATTAAAAAGTGAGAGGATATTTGCTATTGATGGGAAATTGGAATTGATCCTAGACTTCCCTTTTGAAGTTCCCCTTTTCTTAAGGGCAACTCCAGGAGATAACAACGTTCTATCCACAAAATGCCCAAAACGTTTTCTATTTAAACACAGCACATACATTTTTTTATTCAGAAACAGTATTATAGTGGTTCTCTCAACATCAGGATTACTTTGCGTTTGACTTTCGATGCAAATATCCTTGAAGTTTTGGAGGGCACTATTGCTGTTATCAAGATTCTCATTATCATCTCCAGCAATAGTTAGATCAATAGATCTGCTATCAGGAAGAGGGGATGCCTTTTAAGGCTCCTTGAGGCCTTATGTTGATGCGCTGCCAATGGGCTAGTTAGGCTATTCAATTTGGATAGGAAGGCTAGTAAATGCAACAAAGACAAGGCAACCAAGCTTGGAGAGACATATTTACCTCTCATCTCTAACTCTAGCACATACCAGGAAGGGTCATGATGAAGAAACTCACCAATGGGTGCCTAAATGTGCTCCAAAAATGATGAAAACTACATAGATCAAGAAAGTTGACTCAGAATGGCAAGAGAGCTGGCTGGAATAGTTGCCAGAGAACTCAATTCAGTTAGAAAAAGAATTCGGTATTCTTACATACCTTGGGTTAGGAGATGATGGTAGGGACATGAACATTCCTTACAAAAGTGAATAGAAAGAAGTCAGGCCCTTTGTCAAGCTTTTGGTGTTAATGCAAATTATGCAATGTTAGTCAGGAGGCTTTCAAACCTTGACCTAGGGCTTGATAATGGTGTTTGGAGGTACCCAATCCATAAAGCATCCAACCGACATTTTGTCTTAATTGAATTGCAAATAATATCATACTTAGTAGTAGTAATATTAACAAAGGTTTCTTAAAGAAAATCAAAATGACTTATGGTAAAGTTTTGTGATGGAACCATCATTGATTGTTTGGTAGACAAATCGCTCTCGCGGACAAGAGCGATCTCCCTAGACTTACAAATCAAATCTAGAACAAACAGGACAATGCATACTATCTTTCTCTAATAAAGTTTGAATGAGACTTACTTGTTTAACGCAATAGATATTCACTTAAATCCTTTTTCTGCTTGATTTCTTGCTCCACTCCAATCTCTGAAGACTGGAATCTGGAATAACAAAGACAAACAAAAGGATCAAAACATACTATGGATGAACAAGTTCAAACAAGTACTAATTAAAAGATCAAGGAGCTATGTTACAATGAATGCGAATAATAAGCAAATCATGTGAGAAAAACAATATATATTGTATTAAGAAATAAGAGCGAGAGATTACAACCCAAGCCTTGATGTCATAAGCCTCCACTCAAAGATATCCAATCCTTCCTTTGCAGACAAGCCTTCAACCTCAATTGGACAACATAAGGGCATAAACCAAGTACTTCAAAAGCCAAACCCTTACCTGTTGAAATATGTAACTAGGATCAGTCTTCGTAATGACATGTGTAATCATGATTTTATGTAATTGATGTAAAGTGGAAAAATAAAATTATTTTGTTATGCTTGAGGCATGGGTTTCATGCTCAAGGAATTTTATTTTGTAGATCAAGCTCCCATTGTCATAAAGTTATAAAGTCTAGTGAGTCAATGTCATGTATTGAAGACCCATGTGGGCATGTTACATATTGTAAAAAGAGAATTTGTTTGAGTCATTAATCCTCCAAGACCTTGTCACATGCACTCCTTCAAGTCGGCCTTCAAAAAGGAAATGAAGATGATTCTAGAATAGCATGTCGGCCTAGTCACAAGGTCAAGTCGGCCTATTTTGCACGAACATACCACTATATATGGGACCACTCGACATCACTTGAAGGAAAATTCGGTCAAGCATTTGAAATAGAGAAGGAAGTGCAGGAAACACTAGAGAAAGTGCTCATCATCAAGTGAAGAAAGAAGGAACAAATATCGAAGTAATTTTGCAATGTTTTTGGGTTATTCTCCTCGGATGTGTGACAAAATCTAGGGTTTCTGCAGTGGTATCATATCAATCCTCGAAGGAGTCATCAAGAAGGTCACCAATCCAGCTCCCTTGCTAGCTGAGGTCACAAGGAGAAGCCCTCAAGTCAAGCAAAGAAGAAAATCACCATCAAGTTCCATAATTAAGCCCACATGTGTGAACTTGCAGAAGTTTCAGGCAGCCGAGAATTGCAGGACTGTGGAAGAAGGCCGAAATTTGCAGTGCTAGAAGTCAGGTTGACCAGTGTTGACTTGGGTAGGAAGGAGAAGCAATGAAAAGGAATCTTGTGACTTGGTCTTGGAGAGGTTGATATGTCAAGGGTCTTGGTCTTGGTATTCGTCAATTAAAGTTTCTATAATAAGAAGAATTTGTTTGGGTTTTCCTCTCAAGTTGGAGAGGTTTTGGCCCTAGTTGATCGCCTACATCCTATGTCTCTTGTCTCATTATTGTTTACGATGTGGTAGCTGTTTAATGAAGAAGATCACATAATAATAATCAAGTCAAGAAGAACACAATTAAGATAAGTAAAAAGCTTCACAAGCAGTTATCATTGCTAGAGAAATCACCTCTTGTCTCTGCCCTAGATTTCTCAACATTCCCCTTTGACTTGCATTGTATTTGTAGGAGAGGAGAAGAGGTTGGAGATCCCTTTTCCATGGGATTAGATCCACAAAAATGGGAGATAGGTTACATAATGAGTGGGATTGGATTCATCAATCTTGGGACGAGGTCTAGGTAGGTAGGGGCTCGAGTCCATGTTGTTGGGATACGATTCCTCAACAAGGCTTCTAGAATTTACTTTTTAGTTTTACCCATGTCGAAAGGTTTTCACACCTTTTAATGCAGAAATGTGCGACAATGCTCGTAGTTTGTAATGATTCAACATGCATTGTCATAATTTCTTAATGGGAAAAGTGCGACAATGACTAAAATTAGGGTTTTTTTATAATGTAATCTAAGATTCTTATAATTCTCAGAATGGTTTTTCTTCTGACTTTGTAGGGGATCATTAAAAAGGGTTCATCGGATAGTGAGAGATCCAAATTTGTGGTCATTTGCCTAATGGTAACAAAATGACGTGTAACAGATTGCCCCTTAAAGTGCAAAGTCAGAAACTGTGTATAAAGACTGAAGTGCTTTATCATGCAAAAGTTTGGATCAAAGATCAATTGGTTGGAGACCTGAAAATAAACAATCAAGGGTTACAATACAATATAATCATGAAATCATCTCTGAGGTAGGCATTCCCATACTCAGTATAGCATATCAACAATTCTAGACCTAAGTATGGACGTGTGCAAAAATCCTTCTAAAGAATTCAAAGTCATGGCCACCAGACATACATCGTGGATCCATGCTCGGATAGACTCAATATAAACATAGCCATCATTATACAGTGTGGATGTATACATCAGTCATGAAAACCCCACGCAGCCTGGATGGATGGAACTAGATCCAGGGTTTTCTCCACTACCACTTGATAGTATGAGTCTAACCATGTGAATGAATGTGTCAAAGTCGAACACGACAAACACCATCTGATTACCTATTTATAATGAGGATTGTTAACAAATGCGAGAGGAACCACCAATAAGGTGAATGGCCCTTAAGTTACACTAGTACAATCTATGAAGTGTGAATGAATGATCTGAAGTCGAACACTCGTAGAATCTTCCGATTGAAGGCCAATGATGTGAACTTGTCATCGAAAGTGAGGAGACCTGCCATTGAGGCATGCAAGTTCCAAGGCCCTAAACGAAGTTTCTAAGTCAACTTCCTATATAATGTGTTGAAGTCAATAGGAAGTGACTTGTCACAGACTCGTAGAATCTTCTGATCGAAGGTTAATGATGTGAACTTGTCGTCGAAAGTGAGGAGACCTGCCATTGAGGCATGCAAGTTTCTAGGCACTAAAGGAAGTTTCTAAGTCAACTTCCTAGATAATGTGTTGAAGTCGATAGGAAGTGACTTGTCGCAGGAGGGCCTTGATGTATCCCCCATCAGTGACACAAAACAGGTATCAAGATTTTGAGCAGAACAAAAAAAGTAATTTGGGACTCACTTAGGGATAGCCAATGCCAAAGAGGGCTATAAATACTGCAAAAGTTTTTAACTAAGATTGAACTTCTCTTGAACATATTGGCTACACTATACGGAGTTGGCAACATTGACTCAATATGGGATCAAAAGCTAGTATGAAGACTTTCAAGGTGTGATCCATAGATAGGTAAGTGGATTTCCCAACCTAATCAGGCACGAAAGTGAAGGAGTGTCATGTTGAAGAGTGACTTACTGCCAAATACCGAGTCTTATACATTGTTTTCTCAAGTTTCCCCACCATTTTTGGCAAGTAATTCTTTATTTTTACATAAGCTTGAGGGGGATAACATATGCTTGTAGTATAAGCTTATCATTTAGGTAAGTCCTTCGAAGTATTGTTAACGAACCCTGGGAAGGAGTGGTTCGGTCTCATCATGATTGACGAGTCCTCAATTGTTTATGTTTTGTGAAAATTTTGTTAACCTTTGGAATCCTATTGCAGCAATAGGAAGATATTCACCTAACTATTAATTTTAACTTAACAATCTATTTGCAATTTACTATGACAAACACTGAATACATCACACTGCAACCTACACAATAAACTGCGGAAGAAATATAAGTGCATAAACAAACTGAACAAGAATATATCACACAACCATTTGACACAGTTATTTTTGGACTAATGTCCCCGGAAAAACCCAATGCGGGAAAATCGGTGTAGCAGATCTGAGGGTTTATATATTATGCAGTAAATATTTTCGAGTACAAATCTATGATTGACATACCTGTAAAATCATACAGAGAAATTAACAGAAGAAATCTTGTGAGACAAACCTCACTCCTCCATGGGAACCTGACATTGATCTGCACCAAGACTGGACTGCCCTGCGCTACCTTTGTGCAGTTACTGCGTCACTCTCTGCGTCACAACGATGGCTGCCCTTTGCCTCTGCGCTTGTCTCTCTGCTAGCTGGAAACTGAGGCCTTATGGCCTCTGGAAAATCTCTCTGGGATCTGGCACTGGCCTAATGCTATCTCCTCAGCAGGAAAACGACTTCCCTTCAGCCTTCGCGCGGTGATTGCGTAAGCACTGCGTCACTGGCTTTGCACTGCTACTGTGGCTCTCTCTGTCTCTGCTGCTATGCACTCTCCGACTCAAGATTCCTTCCAATCGAAATTACTGCCCCTCTCTGCAAAAGATCTCACGATCAAATTTTCTTCATGAGCACTGCTTACTAAAGAAATCGATCTTTGATCTTCGCCAAATGTATCTTTTCCAAATGACCCTTCAAGCCATTCTTATAGTCTTCTCGTTCAGACTTCAATGACCTAGATTAGATCTCTAATCAACGGCTAAGATCAACTTTTGACTTGATCTATTTGTTCTAGATCATTCTCACTCATATTCTATTAATTCACTTTAATTATTTTATTTTCCTAAGTTTAGACATAGGGTCCCTTTAAAAATAATTAAATATTTCTATAAAATACAATCCGAGTGAAATTTCACCAAACGATTTCTGGATTATCTGGAATACATTTGTCTAAGCCTCTCCACACAATTTGAGACTTAGAGCACATCCGATGCTACGCCAAATCAACACTCCCTCTTAGGGAGGAATGTGGTCTAACAATATGCCTTGTTGCACACTGCTTTGACCCTGAAGCATCCCCCTCTGCGCTGCTGATGTCTGACACCCTGTCCACCAACTTTGCGCAAATGCTGCTTCTGTACTGTTGCTGACACTGCCACTGCCAACTGCTACTGCACTGGAACACAGTTGCTTTCTGCAACTGAAAAAGATCCAAAATTGGACAAGTATGACGCATCTTGGTGATGAAGATCTGACTGCTGCTAGCCTTTGCGCTGTCCTTCTGAAGCTGCTGCACTGTTGCTGCTCTGCACTGTGTCCCTCTGCGCTGCTACAACTTTGCTCTGCGCTGCTCAGACTCTGGCGCTGCTAACTATTGCACTATCACTTCTGCAATCCACTGCACCAACTGGCACCCTTCCATCTTGCTACTTCTGGTTTGGGCTCCCATAGTAAGGTGATGATCCGAGAGGTGGATTCCTCAAGGATCTTGCCCAACTTGTAGATCTTTGTGTCTACAATTCCAAATCAGCCCACCTCCCTCCTGGAGGTATATGGGCAATCATAGCAAATTCCTCCTCCTTTATCTTTGCTGCTCCGACCTGAGGATCATGCTTCTCATCCTTGTCCTTCTTTCTGAGAGGACACTGTGTGGCTTAATGTCCCATCTCGCCACACCAGAAGCATTTGATCTTTGACAGATTCTTCTTCCTCTTGCACTGCTCTGGCTGCCCCTTTGATGCAAGGGCTGCATTCTCCTCCTCCTTGATCTTCGAACTGTTGCTGCTGTCGCCCTCAAGTTGACACTTGAGTAAGTCTCTCCTCATCTCTTCTTGCTGTAGAGCTGCCCACATTGACTCCTAGTCCGACAAGTTCACTTTGCCCAGTAATCCTCGGACACTGAGTTGAGGGCCAATCTGACCATCTCTGTGGCCTTAGGAGCTGCTTCTACAACTGCCAACTTTTTCCCGAAGTCCATACAGGAACAGATCAATTCGCTGTCCCTTCTGCATCCCGGTGGTTCGCATTTTCTCCTCCAGAAACATCTTCTATTGCTCGGAAGATTCCTCATGCAACGTGGCCAACCCTTTCCACATCTCCCTTGCTGTCCCTTTGCTGGAAATGTGGGACACAATGTGATCCTTCACTCCATCGAGGATCAATCTTTTGGCCTTTGCCATATTCTTCTTGAAGGCCCTTAGTGGTGCTGCATCCACCGGTTCAACCTGAGCACTGTTGTTAAAGTGCTTGAGGTCATGCTCATCTAGAAGGAAGGAGATCCTTGCCTTCTAGATTACATAGTTGGAGGCACCCTCTAGCCGGTCTTGGTCATGCAATCTGCTGGTGGCCATCTCACCCAACTGCTGTTGATCTGTTGCCTCTCACCCTCTACGCAGCTGGCTTTACGCACTCTTGAGGGAGCAAGCCACAAAATCTGCTGCTATTGCACGGGGAATCTAAGTTTCTTGGGCAAGAAACTCACTAAGGTCAGAAATTCCCAAAAATTGTGTTTCATCTACTCTTCTTGACGCTCTGCACCAGCAATCACTGCTGCGCAGTCAACTGCGTCACTCCAGCTGTTGATCTGCTACGCTGCTCCCTCTGCCTTGGACAAACAACAATCTAGAACAATCCTACCTCTTTGTTGACTCACTTAGAGAGAGATTTTCCTGCTGGTCTAACCCTCCTGGCTTGGACTGCACAATCAATTGGGAGATCGGTTTACTCTTTACGCAACTCTTTGATCCCAACTTCACCAACGCTGAATCTGTTGGATATGTTCTTTTGTTCCTCCTGCACTTAGCTTAAACAAGCTTTGAAACCATGTGAAAATTCCATTAACCTCTGGAATCCTATTGCAACAACTGGAAGATATTCACCTAATCGTTAATTTTAACTTAACAAACTATTTGCAGTTTACTACGACAAACAATGAATACATCACACTGCAACCTACACAAATAAACTGCTGAAGAAATACAAGTGCGGAAACAAACTGAACGAGAATAGATCACACAACCATTTGACACAATTATTTTTGGACTAATGTCCTCGGAAAAACCCAATGCGAGAAAACCGATGCAGTAGATTTGAGGGTTTATATATTATGCAGTAAATATTTCCGAGTACAAATCTTATGATTGACACACCCGTCAAATCATACAAAGAAACTGACACAATAAATCTTGTGAGACAAACCTCACTCCTCCACAGGAACTCGACACTGATTTGTACCAAGACTGGAATGCCCTGCGCAACATTTGTGCAATTATTGTGTCACTCTGCGCAATCTCTGTGCCACAATGATGGTTGCCCTCTGCCTCTGTGCTTGTCTGTTTGCTGGCTGGAAACTGAGGCCTTTTGGCCTCCGGAAAATCTCTCTGGGATCTGACACTAGTCCAAAGCTGTCTCCTCAGCAGGAAAACGACTTTCCTTTAGCCTTTGCGTAGTGACTGCGTAAGCACTGCGTCACTGGCTCTGCGTTGTTACTATGGCTCTCTCTGTCTCTACTGCTATGAACTCTCCGGCTCAGGATTCCTTCCAACTGGAATTACTGCCCCTCTTTGCAAAAGATCTCACGATCAAATTTTCTTCCCGAGCACTGCTCACTAAAGAAATCAATCTCTGATCTTCGCCAATTGTATCTTTTCCAAATGACCCTTCAAGCCATTCTTATAATCTTCTCGTTGAGACTTCAACGAGCCATATTAGATCTCTAATCAACAACTAAGATTAACTTTTGACTTGATCTATATGTTCTAGATCATTCTCACTCATATTCTATTAATTCACTTTAATTATTTTGTTTTCCTAAGTTTAGACTTAGGGTTCCTTTATTTCTATAGAATACAATCCGAGTGGAATTTCACCAAACGATTTTTGGGTTATTTGGAATACGTGTGTCTAAGTCTCTCCACAAAATTTGAGACTTAGAGCACATCCTATGCTACCCCAAATTAACATGTTTTACGAGTTTAGTAAAGGGGTAGCTCGACTTCTTTTTCACATTTAGAGAGTTTGAAAAAGAGATAGAAAGAAAACTCCATAGTGTTCTTTTTTCATAAGTTTAGTCCTCCGAGCTTGAAAAAGTGTAAACTAATACAAGGGAGAACTCTTTTGACCATGATTGATAAAAGTATACCTTTTTCGTAAATAGTCTATATAGTCCATAAAAGGGGTAAAATTATACTAGGTCGATGTTTCTTCATATACTTTTACGAGCACGAAGGAAACATGTTTACTTGACAATCTTTTCATATTTCAGGAGTTTAAAAAGAGCTTAAAGAGGACTCCAGGGGGTTCCTTTTTCGTTCAGTTTTAACGACCCCAGAAAGTGATAAAAGTATACTCAGTAACTTATTCTCATGTATTTACGAGTATCAGAAGCAACAAAGACTAAGCTCGAGATAAGTTTATTTTTACACAAGCTTGAAACAAAGAAAAAACTGTGCTTGAGATAGGTTTCATTTTTACACAAGCTTGAAACAGAGAAAAAACTATGCTTGAGATAGGTTCCATGCCCCCAGCATAACAACAGAGGTTAGTGGCTTAATTCTAGCATGATGACCAGAGGCATATGCACCCCAAGCTTCGTTTGATCCGCCCAAGTAGACTATTGGTTACTAAGAGGCAGATGAAATGAAGGTTCATTTACGAGATAAGGTGAAAGACTCGATTTCAACATTTACGAAATCTAGTCAAAGACTCAAACCAATTAGAGGGGGTTCGACACAAGGAAAGAACTATACTCATAGCACCTTGTTTCATTTTTTAATGAGCTTGACACAAGAAAAGATCCATAATCAAGACACCTTGTTTCATTTTTTAATGAGCTTAACACAAGAAAAGAACTATGCTCGAAAGGTTGGTTTCATTTTTATTCAAGCTTTATAGAAAAATTATGATCTGCACCCTTAACCTAGTTTACAAGTTTGCATGTGTTTGTTTAGGCACAACCCACATGTTTTTTCATGCTGATATAAATTTTAGTATGCATTAATTGTAAAAAGAGTACTTTTACTATTTTTCACTTTTTCTATCAGCTGAATTTAATACAAAATTTAGGCAAGCATTCAAGCATATGAGACAATTTTTTTTGGTCAAGTTGACCCCGGAAAAACTTCACAGCCTCTTGGGGAAAACTGGTCTTCAAAGAGTTCTTAGATTGCTTTTAAAGGAAATTAATACAAAGAGGGAAAATCAAACTCATCTCCCTTATCATCTTCCTGAAGTCACTCCCAGGTTACATTGAGAAATGACCTTTCTCTCAGTCTTAAACTCAGTCTGCCTTAGCTTTGTCTTCTCAAACTGAGCATACAAGTTTTGGAAAATGCTGCCTCCTCTCTGACTGTAAACAACCTTGAATAACAAACTGATTGCTGCCTTCTCTCTGACTGTTAACAGCCTTGAACAACGAGCTGAAGGTGACCAGGAAACTACACCGATAGGAAGCTCCTTTCTCGGCCTTCTATCCACTCAAATCTCAGCCTGAACTCCTGCTAACTCAGCCTGAAATCTCCCTTATGTTTAGACCAAAACTCGGCCTAAGGATCTCCACAGATTTTGGCCTATACTCGGCCTGGAAACCACCCAGAAAAATACCCTAAAGTTGCTACTCGAAAATTTCGGGATATGTGCCAGAACTTGCTCCCGAAATATTTCAGCCATAAATTTTCGGGATCCATGCCAAAAATCTCGGACTCAGTGCTAGGGCTGCTTGTTGTCCTGGTTTGATGTGTGAACTCCTTTCCTTTCTCTGCAATCTTTTCTCCTTACTCTCCTTGCACTCTTCTCAATGGTTCTCATGAGAATTAAGTGAAGAATGATTTCTCTCTTTTCCTCTCTTTTCATCTTAGAAAAGATAGAATCCCTAAACCTAGGATTCAATGGTTGAGATTTAATCTCTAAATCTCAAGATGTGTGGTTGAGATTCTCCCAAATGATCCCCCTCATACATTGGCCTCATACTCAAAAGTATCCTAGTACCTTTTTCAAGTTGTGTACTTTTTTCTATTTTTCTCATAAAGTGATTTTCCAACTCACTTTAATATTAGAAAGGTACACTGTGTACTTTATGCATAAAGTCACTTTATAAAGTACAAGTGACTTAATATTAGAAAAGTACATGGTACAACACTTCTAAGTACCTTTTCCACCCATGACATTAATTTAACTCATAAATGTCATCAAGACAAAAGTAATTAATGTGTTCACTAGGCTAAAAGGAATAAATGCCTAGTAACACCTCTCCTTGGTACTATTTCCAACACCCCCTCTTGCTGAGGAAGGTGTTGCTTACCACTCCCATCCTGTCTTTGAAGGAAGGCTTAGTTTCTCAGTGAAGTAGGTTTTAATTTTTTTAAATGTCAGAATTCTCATGCTCGACAGGTCCACCATTCTTTTAAATCATTTTGCCGAATTTGAACCTGTAGCTAAACATTAAGATTTTATTTTTTGGTCAATTTACCAAACATTCCAACTACTCAACAGTCTTTCCATAGAAGACAATTTATTTTATGTGGAACCATGATAGGCAAGTAGCAATCGTTTAGGACAATTCCTTTCAATATTTAACTAAAAATTTATAATAAATAAATAACTTAAAAAAAAAAACTAATTTGGCATGGCTGCTCCGTTGCTCCCTCATATGTTGGTCGAGTGAGAACTATGGAACACAAGGCAATATTAAACTATGAATTTCCCACCTCCACATATGTGCCCCTTTTATGCACGTGGAACAAAAAAATAATTAAAAAAATTAATGTTATATACGGAATTGAGTGAAGAAAGTGATCTACCTTAGTATAATGTGAAAAGGGATGGTTAATAATGTTGTACATATTTCTGAATGAAAATTGGTTTCACATTTAGAATAATTTCCCACCTCCACATATGTGCCCCTTTTATGCACGTGGAACAAAAAAATAATTAAAAAAATTAATGTTATATACGGAATTGAGTGAATAAAGTGATCTACCTTAGTATAATGTGAAAAGGGATGGTTAATAATGTTGTACATATTTTTGAATGAAAATTGGTTTCACATTTAGAATAAATGTGAAACCAATTTTCATTCAGAAATATGTACAACATTATATATATATGTGTGTGTGTGTGTGTGTGTGACTATATACGGCTACAAAAATTTACGCAAGATTGGTGAGTCCCTTAATCCTCTCTGATATATATATGTCTGATTTTGTACAATCATCAACCATTTTTCATTTTTTTTAATATATATATATATATATATATATATATATATACTTTTAATTTGTTAAAAGTATAATTTAATTTTCGTTAACAACAATTCTTGTTAGTGTAGGATCAATGGTTTGGAATTAAAAAAGAAGAAGGTAAAATAATATACAAATTTGAGAATAAATTGTTGATTTAAGGACTTCATGAGCTCTTTGGTATATATATAATTGCTTCTTATATTTAAATATGGTAAGATTTAAAATATTTACGTAGATAGGATGGTATTGGGCTTGAGTAATTTATTTTATTATTAAATAGAGAGAGATTTTGGGGAGCGAATATTCTTCCTCTAAAGGGATAGAGTGTAAGAAGCCGATATTTGTAAATTGTTAAACACTACAAAAATTGAGGCTAAACAATTAAAACCCCTTAATAAACTATTAAGACCGACGATAACCAGTTCCAAGGAAGAGGGATCTCACCTTGAGGGAGGAAAGCCAAAGGGGTCCAAAGATTTAGATTATAGACAATCGGAGGAGGATATTTCTAGGGAGCTACAAAAGATCAAACTCATAGATTTTCTAGGAGGGCGAGTTAGAGAACGTACTAAAACATGGTTGGAAGGAATGACAAGGTGTTTCACGCTAAGAGAATATTTTTCTACCTCTAGGACAAAGATTGCTATATTTAGCTAAAGGAAAGTGCTTTGATTTGGTGGGGAAATTTAGAAAAGCGGTTGCATCTCACATTGGACAATGTTCCCTGGGAGTTGTTCGAGAAAAGTGTAGAACATCAGTGCACTATAGTGAAGTCCTCATGTACTATTAAAGACATAAAATAAAAATATTATTTGATATTGTTGCTATTGATAGTTTCATTTCGTCATATGCATTAAATAAATATGGGTTGGCAGCCGCAAGCAAAACGATTTCATACATGTAGAAATGTCTCCAGGAGAACTTCAGTCCGTAGATCTAAGTGTTGAGGAATGCAAAGTTGATCTAGGGATTAGTTCGACTAAGTTAAAATTATATGTCACAACCCTGACAAAGTATGATCTCGTCATAGGGATGGATTGGTTGATATCGTCAAAGGTTTGTAGAGGGATTCTAAAAAATTGCAAATCTTGATTCCTATCACAACCCTCCAACGTAATGGAGTTAAGTACAAGCAGACTGAGTAATGTCATATTGCATTCTTTGAGCTTAAAAGATTGTTGACAAGTGCACCAATCTTACGAGTACCTGACATGGATAAAGACTTTACCGTATGCACTGATGCATCCAAGCAAGGATTAGGTGCAATATTAATGCAAGATAGATGAATGATAGCGTATACCTCAAGGAAGTTAAAGCCGCATGAAGAACTCTACGCCATGCATGATATGGAGACACTATTTGGTAGGGAGAAGCTTTATGCTAAAAAACGAGCACCAAAGTTTACAATATTTGTTTACTCAAAGAATTCTTGAATGCTAGGCAAAGACGATGGAACAAATTCTTAAGTGAGTATGACTTTGGAATTTCATACATCAAAGGGAAAGAAAATGTAGTAGCAGATGCTCTAAGTAGAAGACCAAGGATCTTTTCCGTCATACCTATCAAGGTAGACTTGAGGAAACAAGTACTAAAGCATCTCTTGAGAGACAATTGGTATTTGAAAGTGAGATAGGGCTTGATAGTAAAAAAAGCCAAAAGAACCTAAGTTTGAGGGATATGAACTAGAAGATGATGGAATATTATGATTCCATGGAAGGATGTACATACCTGATAGTGGGGATCTTCGAAACACCATTCTTAAGGAAGCCCACAGAGTATTGTATTGTGCACATATTGGGGTAAAGAAAATTTATGCTGATACAAAGAAACGTTTTTTTGGGCAGGTATGAAACGTGATATTGTCCAATTTGTTGCAAATGTCTTGAATGTCAGCAAATGAAGACTGACTATTGTTATCCAGCTAGTCTCTTACAACCTCACGACATTCCTATGACCAAATGGTAAATAATTTCTATGGATTTTATCATTGGGCTACCTCTTACACCACAAAAGCATAATGCCATTTTGGTTGTGGTGGATAAGTTAACGAAAAGCGCCCATTTTATTCCTGTAAGAGATACTTACGAAGTTGCTAATGTAGCCCGGGTATTCATAAATGAAATTATCAGATTGCATGGAGTACCAAAGATATCATATCTGATAGAGACTCACGATTCACTTCAAGATTCTGGACTTGTATGCAATCAACCTTAGGAACTCAATTAAATTTAAGTATAACTTATCATCCTGAGACTGATGGGAAAACAGAAAGGGTAAACCAAGTACTAGAAGATATGCTAAGAATGTATGTTATGACCAACAATCGCACTGGGAAAAGTACTTACCCTTATTCGAATTTGCATACAATAATAGTTATCACAGTTCAATCGGGATGCCGCCATTTGAAGCATTATATGGAAGACCCTGCAGAACACCATTGAGTTGGGGCAGGTTAGAAGATCGGGTAATAATGGGGCCAAAATTAATCCAAGAGATGGAGGAACAAGTAAAGAAAATTAGACAACGATTGAAAGAGGCACAGGATAGACAAAAAAAAATTATGCTGATGGTCACAAGACAGATAGAAACTATGAAGTAGGAGATTAGGTTTTCGTCCACATCAGGCCAAATAAAAACACCATATGGTTTGGAAAAGGGACAAAATTATCACCCTGATTTATTGGGCTGTTCAAAGTCTTGGAAAAAGTTGGACCTGTCGCTTATCGTCTTGCACTGCCACCCCACTTGCATAAAGTTCATAATGTATTTCATGTATTTGTCTTACGACACTATATAGCTGTCAAATCTCATAACCTTCAATGGAAGAAATTGCAGGTATCGGACGAGGGAACCATTGCGATCGAACCATTACGTATACTGGAACGTAGAGTTTGACAGTTTAGAAACCGACTAGTAGACCAAGTTAAGGTACAGTGGAACAAGTATAGCCCTGGATCGACTACCTGGGAAGATACAGGGGCCGTATGTCAAAGATACCCCAACTTGCGCTGATTTTGAGGAATTTAAAACCTTGTTTTATATATAAATACTCTATTTTAGTTGGATACTTAAGACTATCATTTTGAACTACCACATGTAAAAATAAATTTTATTTTGCCGGTACATGGATACCCATAAGAATATGTTGTTTGTTTAACTCTACTGATACATGATATATGTTATTTTCTTAACTCAGTTGGTACATGGATTCCGATATGAAATATGATGGAATATGAATATCAATATGAAGTTTTATATTTGATTTACTTATTGATGAAGATATTTATAATTTTGTTTAATTTCTGCATATCGACATGATTGACGAGATAGAAATAAAAGAATGATTATATTCTAATACAAAAGCTAATAACATGAGTTGGATATTGCCAAGTATGTTATACCATAGATAACAACATATATGAAGTATACATAAATTGTTTATTTTAAATATATTGATGCATATGTTATGATGTGTGGACAAGTGTTTACATTGTAGATAACATCATTACCAAATGATCTCTTTAATCCTCCTCTCATCTTATATAGAGTCTATCTTCTGTCTTCCCAACTTTTAACTGAATTTAGGTATTACGTGACTCATTGAGGTTGCCGCCTCATTGTTTTATTTTTATTTTTAATTAAATCAAATTATATTATGCTTTTCTTTTGTTTAATTTAATACAATATTTTTATAAAATATGTTAATTATTTTATTTTAATAATTCACTTTACTTTTAACATATAAATAAAATATTGAATTTATATTTTATTATTTTTTGTCAATCTATTTTATGTCTTTCATTAAGGGATTAATCGTATATATATTGATATATATATGGGTGGTATATATATATATATATCAAAAGGTCTCATTTTCTATTTAAAATTTACTTAGATAATCAATTTATTAACTTACGCATAGATGTTTTTCCCAATATTAGTTGGTATGTATACTATTGCAATACATGCGGGTCATGCATATGTAGCTATCATATGATTCGAAGATGCCTGTAGATCTTTTGCAAGGGCTCGGGTGTATGGAATGGACTCTGCCATGACATCGTACAAGTCCTAGGACATCTGTCAAGAATGTGGGGCTCCTGTGGGGCCTGTTGGGCACAGTGTACCAAGCACAACATCATCATCCCAAAAGTGGATCGCTAGTAGTCTCTGAATATCGATGGGGATCCGTGGGGTTCTTTCTTCTGCTGTGGAGGCCCATGGCTCTCTACACACACCCTATATGTGCCAATGTAGCTCTTTGCGGGTTAGGACACCGTATAGGGAGACCAAACCCAGATGGAAACCACCTGCAATCCTGTATAAAATCCAATGCGTCCCCTAGGCTTCTAGTACAAACAATCATTAGAGTAATCGTGTAAAAGAACTTATAAATCATGGATAACAAAGTGGGTACTTTATAATGGCATGCCCTTCCGTAGTGGGCTTTGGCATGTGCTAATGTCTTCATGCTCCAAAGGGGGTTAGCCAAGTACCTTATTAAGTGGTTTAAACTCTTAAAGGGGATAATATGTCCAAGGTACATCCCTCCAATGGGGGTGGCAAGTGATAAATAAGTGAAATGGAGTAGGGAATGAGAGGGGCAATCCTAGGCCACATATTGGGGCATAGGGGCAGTTAGATAAGGGGAAGCCCACACTAGGGTATATAATGTGTAGGAGGGAGCAATCGTGGTACATTAGGTGTTCCAACCTTGATTTTTCCACCCTTCTTTATATGCCGTTTTTCTTTTATGAATTTTCTTTAATTCACTGCTCGGGACTCAAGGATAAGAGCATGATGTGTCAAATATAGCAGTGATCACCCCTTCAAGGTAGGGCGGTTCATTGCCCTCCAAGGATTGGGACAATTTTGGGTTCCTGAATGACGAAGGAGGCTCATGTAGGGCCTATGGAACAAGGGTGATGTCCATGGGTATGGGGCAGAGCTCATGTATTGGCTTTTGTCCACGTACTAATTATTTTTTGTCCCGACCATATTTTGCATTTTGTGGTACAATTTCTTGTTAAATGTGGCTAATTATGTTTTGTTCCTTTTCTTTTAGCTGCTTCAACCTCCAGGGCATCATTCCAGGCCTGACCCAAGGTGGGGGCAAGGGGATAGGGAGGCTGATCCTATGTGGACCCAGGTGGGAGAAATGATGGATGGGGGTCTAATGAGTGGAAGGGGAGTAATATATGCAGATTAGGAGTGGGACCACGCACGCGAAGTCGGGATTTCCCAAGTAGTACCACCCTATAACCAAATGGTCAATAAAGAGATCCCACAGGACTAAGATGCAAGGGTAACAGCCAAAAGAGATCAAGGGGATGAGCACAAACTAAGCCCACTCTTTTCGCCAAACCCCCCATCAATCCATGCCTAGAAGTATCCATGATAAGTAAACCCAATACTCAATTACCAAATGGCAAGACATACCTTTAGATTCATGAGATCCACCTTCAAACATACAATCAATACAAATGGGTGAGGGACCGCATGGTTGGCTCAGGTGGCGGAGAAATGGCACAACGAGCTAGAATAAGGTTGCAAGGGGCTACTGGCTGCCAGCTGGGGTCCATCATGGAGAAAAATTTCTCCTAGGGATATCACCCACGAAGTGGTGGTTAACATTTGGCTCCAACTGGGATGTGATTTCTCGAAGAAGTGGGCAAGGCTACTCGAACGGGAGGTATTGAGAACTCCAACAATCTCTTGGTCACTGTAGACCTATTATCTGCACATGTCAAAGATCAAAGCCATGGGGAAACATGTTTTTCACAGTGTCTTATGATCACCCATGCTTAATATCAGCTCATAAAATCAACAAGTAATAAAATATGCAGATTTTAATCTAAATGCAACTAATCTATCATGAGAAATATCATACGAGGTTAGTTCTAATGCAAAAATAATCATGCAATGCATCCTACTCTAACATGCATATAATACATCGTCAAGCATCAAGGAAAGGAGTGATGCGACTTATTTTGACCGGCTTAGGCCAAAGTTCGTCGTTGAGTTTAGCAATGTAATAATAGTCATCCCCAACTTTCCCATGAACCTTGACGAGAACCAAATCTTTGTCCACTAAGACCAAGTCCCCTACTTTATATTCTTTTTTAGGTTTCCACCTTTGGCTTGGTTTGTGATTTGGCCTTTTCAGGATAGAAACCTCTTGTGAAGGGAGAATGGGAGAAGGATTCTCAACGTTGTGTGCTTGATAATAGGGTCCATGCTTAATCACATGAGATAGGTAGTTGGGTTCTCTATGAAGGATAAAAGGGGTCCCATCGGATTGAGGGATGGTAGCATATGATAGGTCCATTTGAACATGACTCCTAACAGTGGCTCCCCATTTCCTAGATTGCAACATCCCCCACACATCAGGCATATCAATGACAACAATGTCCATGAGAAGGGATATGTCGGGGTTCCTAGCCAAAGAGACCTTAAGATCTTTAATGAGACCCTCCCCTTCCATGGTTTTGGAGTTAAATCCACACACCTTCTTGTATGGCCGGGTGATGCTGAGACCCAATTGCTTCATAACAGTTAAAGGTATGATGTTTACGGAAGCCCTTGAGTCAAGCATACAATTATGGAGATAAAGGTCATTGACAGCCAAAGTGAGCATAAAAGGTTCGTGTCCGAGGTTACGATCGGGAATGTGAATGTTTTGGAAGTCTTCAAGTAATTCTTCCTCTTCAAAACCCAAGGAATTCTTAATTTGCTATTGTTGCTCGGGAAGCTTAGCAATCTCCTTCAAAGAGACAAATACGGTCATCTTCCCAATAGCAACATCCATGTCAATGTTAAGCCCAACATGTTTTCCCTTTTCTTTCTTCTTGGTGTTTCCTCCCTTTTGAGGGCCCATTTTTGGTTCAACTTTAGTTTGGGAATCCTTTGTTGGAGGATTCCTTGAAAGGGATTTCTCTTTGGGAGGCTCTTTAGAGGGGACATTTTTGGGAGGATCTTGCTTGGGAAGAGAGTTCTCTTTGTTAGGCTCTTTGGAGGTTGCGGGATCTTTGTTATTGTCTCTTCATGAATGACCCCTTTGAATCTTCCACTACGTTCATCAGCATTTGGATAGGTTCCTCTTTCTCATCTTTGGTTATGATCTCATTGATGGGAGGATGAGTGTATGAACCCGAAGTAGAATGTTGAATACATTGGATTCTACGAGGTTGGTTTGCTCGTTTGTTTCATCATCATCACTCCCATCGCTCTCACTAGGCTCATCTTCAGAGGATGAATCTTGGTCCACTATATTGGTTGGAGCCAAGGTGTTTGGGACTTGAGATGAGCTAGGCCTACCTTCCTCACTTTGCTTTCTTGGAAAAGGCTTTTGTCTTGGAATATAGCTTGATTTTCGGGCCTTCTCCAAAGCAATGATCTTGTTCATAACAATTTGATTTCATGAATAGACTTCCTCTGTAATCTTTTCCATCTTTTTGAGGATAGCCAAAAGGGTTTCCTCATGTTGATCCTTTGATTTCTCTATCTTAGTCTTGGATTTGGCTTTAGGGAGGTCATCAACATTCATTTTTGAGATACGAAGGTTTTCTTCAACCTACATTGCCATTTCTTTAGCCTCGACCAATGTGGAAGGTTTCTTGTCCCTTAAGGCATAGGTTAGGTGAACCCCAACAACTTTGACAAACTTATCAAGGGTGTTGGCTTCAAAGGGCTTTAGGTGATCAGGGATATCCCAGACGACCCTATCAAACTTTTGAATGAATTCTCGAATGTCTTCCCTTCCCCTTGATATTTGATAAAACTTCTCAATGTTGAAGGTTCCTTGGGCATTGCAAGACCACCTTTTCATCAATAGGTCCTCAAACTCATCGGAGTCACTAATGCATCTAGGGGGAAGACTAAGGTACCATTCTCTAGCTTGACGCTCAAGTGACAAAGCAAAAAGCATCATGATTCTATCTTCATCAAAGAAAGCTGCCAATAAATTTTTTCAACAAAGTCACGAGCACTCATAGTGGCATCTCCTTTGAACCTGGGTAACTATTGGTTGTACTTTTCAGGTAATGGTTTGGGGTCATCATTCACCTTCAAAGGAGCAAATACACTAACCAAACGTCTCTCACTCTTGGTCATCTTGTTTTTGTCAGTGTCAAAAGTCTCCGTCATTTTCGAGTGGGGTCATTGATTTTTTCAAACTCAGGAAAGAGAGCAGTTGGAACAGGTGATGGTTCACGCTTTCTTCTTGCAACAACCCTAGTTAAAGGAGGGATATTGTCACCTTCAAACAAAATAGGGGTTTTGACAATGAGTGGAGTCGCCAGAGGAATAATGAGAATGTCGTCAATGAGTCAATTCCTCAATGATTCACTAGGCAGGCAAACCTGCTTCATCCCCAGCAACGATGCTAGAAATGTTACCACTCAAACCAGCAGGGGACCTAGAAGGGGTTCCTAACAGGGCAACTGCTAGGCTAAGGGAAACAGTGGAGGCTTAGCTCACTGTCACCGTGTCTAAGACTCCCTGTTCTTTACGGAATTTCACCGATGGGAGGAGTCTCAATGTTTTGGGAAGCCACTTTTAAAGGATATATCAATGAATAAGTGTGAAGTGATCCTAGAAGCCTTTCCCAAGGAAGATGTGAAGAGTCGAGCTTGCTTGCTTTTTAAGCAAGGGGCTTAATCTTCTAGGGATATGGGGTGAGGATTAGAGGGTAAGGATGAAGGGTACAACTTGTAGAGATACTTCATGATCCCTAAAATCCTATAAGAACTTGGTTTCCCAAATAACACTTGATTAATCTTTGATAGGAAATGGGACCACACGGGACCAAGTGGACCCAGCCCAGGTTCGGGGATGGAATATAGCAACCAATGATGCTCCTATCCTGGACAAGGTGAGGGGAAAGGATGAAACAAGAAATTTTGCTTCAAAGGTCAAAATGATCCTACTAGGTTCTAGCCTTGGGGATACCTAGGCAAAACTTGGTCCTAGAGCTAGGGCTTGCGGTTCCCAGAGATTCCACCGTCGGAATTGCCTCCAATTTGGAGGAGAGTGAGGGGACCCACCAATGCAGTAGCCTTTAGGAGATCACAGTTTTCCTGTGGGTGAATTCTCGGGAAATTGATGCCCTAAGTGACCTATTAGGGCTAGACCTAGGGAAAAGGGGAAAAAGGTAAGAAAGAACGGGAAAGTGACCACCCTTTTGAGGGGCTAGTGCCTGATTCCTTTGGGGATATGGAGTTAAGGATGATAATGATTGAGAGTTCGATTTCTTGATCAAAGAGGCTCGGAAAGTCAACTTCGTCCAATGTTAAGGGAAAGAGAAGAAAAGTGACCTTCAAGCATTTATAATTCATATCAGTGTTGACAATATCGCCAAAATATCGCATATTTTCGGGGCAATGAAATATTGCCGATAAAATATCGTGATATTTTCTCTCCCCAAAAATATCGCAATATTTATGAAATATCGGCGATATTTCGGGAAATATCGGCGATATTTCGGAAAATATCGCGCAACGGCCTAAAATATCACCGAGCATCTCTTGGCCGCGGCTACAAAAGGGAAAAAACGATTTTTTTTTTTCATTTCTGTTTGTGAGTGGCTGAGAAGGAAGGCTAAAGCGTTGTGGAGGTTGTCAAAGAGGAATTGGTGATCGAACAACCATTATCACCAACACCTAAGAAGTTTTTCATCATCAAAGATTGAAGAACAGTGAGACAAAATCCATCTCTTCCATTAACAGGTATGTTCTTCCAAACCCATATTTTATTATTTTAATGAATTTTTTTATAGATTTAGGGTTATGCATCCTTGTCTCTTTACCTACCAACATTGTGCTACTTTGTTTTTCTTCTATTTACTATGATTTTCATGCCCATGAGCCAATGCAAGGGTTTTGACCATATTTAGACAACAAGCTTCATTTTTTTTAAAACCTTATTATGCACCCTCTTATTGCCAATTTTTTATTCACGTTGCAAATGCCAAATAATGTATTTGTATTCTTGTAGTAATTTAAAAAAAAAAAATGACATTCTTATTACTTATTATTTTTAAATTTTTATGCATGGGTGTTTAATGCCAATTTTTTGTTTTTTGTGCCCTAGGTTTGAATTAGTTCACTACAAAAGTCAAATATGCCAAAAGCCTTGGACCCATTTTGGGAATATGTGGAGCCTGATGGTGGGACAAATTAGGCATATTTATCATGCAAATTGTGTGGGACAAAAAGGATAGGAGGGGTTACGAGATTGAAATACCATTTGGCTAGACTCTCTGGACATGATGTTGCCCTTTGTACAGTTTCTAGTCCGGATCTTATACAAAAAGCTCTTGAAGCTATTGATGAAAAAGACAAAAAGAATGAAGAGGCAGATAGAAACAAGGCTGAATGTGTAGGTAGATCTTTCGACATATCTTCTTCTGATTTTGAGGCTGAGGGTAGTCGGAGGGGCTCCACAGCATCACTTCCAACAGCTAGTGGGAAGTCATCATTTTTTGTTCCACGAATAGGACATGGAACACAACCTTCCATAACATCAGTTGTTAAAAAAAAGAGAAGCTAGAAGCAGATAGACTTATGGGGAAGTGTCTTTTTTGAATGACTTGCCTCTCAGCATCACCAAAACATATCCATATTGGCAACGAATGTGTGATGCTATTGCTGTTGTGGGCCCAGGTTACAAAAGTGCTACATATGAGGAGTTGCGGGGGCCAATCCTTAAAGCAGAAAAGCAAGACATCAACTCTAGATTGACAGAGTTGAAAAAGACATGGGAAGTGTCTGGATGCACAGTGATGTCTGATGGTTGGACAGATAGGAAGGGTAGGACCCTTCTAAATTTCTTGGTACATTGTCCTAAAGGTACCGTGTTTATTAAATAAGTGGATGCATCAGCACACATAAAAGATGCAGCAATGATGTGTGAGCTATTAGATGGCTTCATCAGGGAGATTGGTGTGCAAAATGTGGTGCAAGTCATAACAGATAATGTAGCTAATTATGTGGATGCCGACAAGATGCTTATGGAGAGACACCGCACATTGTTCTGGACTCCATTTGCAACACATTGTATCGATTTGCTGCTTGAGGATATGGGAAAACTCTCCTTCATGAAGGAGGTGATTGATATGGCTAGGAGTGTCCCCAAGTTTATATATAACCATGCTTTTGTTCTTAGCCTCATGAGGAGATTCACTAGAAACAAGGAGTTGCGGCGTCCTGCAATCACACGTTTTGCCACCAACTTTATTACTCTTCAGTCTTTGCTTCGATGTCAGTTTGAGTTGAAGCAAATGTTTGTTTATGATGAATGGCGTGATTGTAGAGACAGCAGGAGACAGGATGGGAGAGCCATTGCAAAAATGGTTTACACTGAGACATTTTGGTAGGGAGTAAAAGAAGTGTGCTCAATTAGTGAACCTATAGTAAAGGTTCTGAGATTGGTAGATGGGGAGAAGCCTACAATGGCTTATGTGTATGAGGCCATGGATAGGGCCAAGGAGGTCATTCATTCTTATTATGCAGACAAGGGTTTTGTTGGGCATGATAAACATATGATGTTATGGGATGTGATTGATAATCGGTGGACAGGGATGCTTCATCGACCCATTCATGTAGCAACACTCTTTCTCAACCTTGCATTTTCATACAAATGCACCTTTGATTTTGATGGCGAGGTGATGGAAGGGCTCCAATCTTGTATTAAGAGGATGGTACCTGATCCCGAGCTTCGTAGCAAAATCAACCACGAGATATAGTTTTATTAAGATTGTGTTGGCCTATTTGGCTTTGACGATGCTATTAGGGAAAGGACCCTCTTCATGCCACGTAAGTGACAAGCCATCACTCATTAGAATTTTCAATTTAGAATTTACTTATTTATAATTCTAGATTTTTAAAATTAAATTATGTAACTTACATTTGAAAGTTTAATTATTTTTTATGTTTTTGAATTTTTATTTCTTTATTTTGTTGTAGATATTTGGTGGTGAAGCTATGGTGCAAGGGCACCAAATTTGAGAAATTGGCCATAAGAATCTTGAGTCAAACATCTAGTTCTTCAGGGTGTGAGCGCAATTGGAGTGTATTTGAGAAAATACACTCAAAAAAGCGCAACAGGTATAACTTTAACCTTCATCCTTCAGTTGAGTGACTACATTTATTGTAATTTTAATTTATGACCCTCAAGTGTCAAGAGGGAAGACTCATTAGTTTTTTTGACACTCTTGCAAGTTGGAGCTCGCACGTCTCAATGATTTAGTGTATGTGCATTACAATATCCGCCTTTGAGTGAAGCAAATACAAGCACCAATGGATCCAGATGCCATTTCCTTAGACAATATTGATGTATTGTCTCAGTGGAGGGTGGAGACTAAGCATCTTGTCTTGGAGGAGTCACCTGCATGGTTAGAGCCAGAGGAACCATTAGAGCAGGGGCAGCAAGAGGAGGAGGACTCAGAGGAGGAGCAGCACTCGGAGCAGGAGGAGGAAGAGGAGGAGGACGAGGAGGAGGAAGAGGAGGAGGACGAGGAGGAGGACACTGTGGGAGCATCAGTGTCTGCACCATTTTCTATAGAGATAGGAGAGCAGAGCTCCACACCCAATAGTCAATATTTGACATTAGGTGCAGGGTCAGGGCCTCCTACTGCTAGAGGCAGGCCTGACAAACAACCCCTCATGTTTTCCCGTAAAAGGGGGAGAGGGCACTGATTTCAGATAGATAGCTACTATTTTTATTCGTTTTGCTACATATAACTCATGATGATGAGATAGTTTTATATGTGTGATGTTATTTTGTATTGGTTCTCCACATTTGAGTCCTTGATTGGACAATAATCAGGGATCAATAGGATTTGGTATCGCCTTTGATGTATCATTTTTATTTTACATCCACTACATTATATATATCAATGCTTTCTTCATATTTATGTGCCAATGTGTTTATTTCATTTTGTTATTGCTTTATATGTTTAAAATCTGAAAAAAATGAATATATTATGCATTTTTTATGCTTGCCGATATTTTGCCAATATTTTCGCCGATATTCCCGATAAAATCTTTTCCAGACTCTCGCCGATACCGATATTATCAACACTGCTTCATATAAATGGTGCAAGCTTATCAAGACAAAACAATCTCTAGGACATTTCATTCATCTAACAATGACCCATACATTAAACGAGCTAAATAGACACTTAATTCCACATTCCAATCATGCATCAATTAGGCCTAATTATAGCGAAGTTCAACAGTATGCAGTAACAAGAATATATCATTAAAATTTACTTATAGAGTTAAATAGTATATCCAACCAACATCGCATTTGCAAAAAACAAAGCTCCAAGATAAAAATGGTCCAATTGCATACATCAAAATTCATCCATTATCCAAAATAATCCTCCAAGAAGAAATGCTAAGTTCTCTAAAGATAGAGAGATCCCAAGTGAAGTGATGATACAAATGAATGTAGCTAACATCAATTTATACCCCTTTTAGGAGTTCGAATTAGCCTATGAGCCTACATTAGCCTGTACTAATAAAATAATGTGCAAATAAAACCCCTATTGGTGACAAGCCCACCAAACTAGCTCATAAATGGAAAAATAAGTCTCTCAGGAGGTCAAATAATATTATGTACATGTCATGGGGCCCTCCAAAGGCCTAATATAGAAGTTCCATAATGATGAATAAACTCAAAATTTGATGGACAAGGGGTGGGCCCCTTGTTCTCCAAGTAGTAGACCTGTGGTGCTCCCAATGGCTGTGGGGGCACATAAATGACCCCATGGGTCTCCATATGAGTCGAAGATTCTTGTAGATCCTCTGCAACGGCTCGAGTGATGGAATGAACACTCCCATGACATCGTACAAGTCCTGGGACACCTGCCAAGAATGCATGGTACCTGTGGGGCCTATTGGGCATAGTGTACCAAGCACATCATCATCATCCCAAAAGTGGATCACTACTAGTCTCTGAACATAGATGGGGATCTGTGGAGTGCTCTCTGCTGCTGTGGAGGCCCATGGCTCCCTACGCACACCCTATATGTGCCAATGTAGCCCTTTGGGGGTTAGGACCTCGTATAGGGAGACCAAACCCAAATGGAAACCACTTGCAATCCTGTATAAGATCCAATGCGTCCCCTAGGATTCTAGTACAACCAGTCATTAGAGTAATCGTGTAAAAGAGCTTATAAATCATAGATAACAAAGTGGACACTTCATAATGGCATGCCCTTTCGTAGTGGGCTTTGCCATGTGCTAATGTCTCCATGCTCCAAAGGGCGTTAGCCAAGTACCTTATTAAGTGGTTTCAACCCTTAAAGGGGATAGTATGTCCAAGGTACGTCCCTTCAATGGGGGTGGAAAGTGATAAATAAGTGAAATGGAGTAGGGAATGAGAGCGGCAATCATGGGCCACATATTGGGGCATAGGGGCAGTTAGATAAAGGGAAGCCCACAAGGGTATATAATGTGTAGGAGGGAGCAATCGCGGTACATGAGGTGTCTAGGCCTTGATTTTTCCACCCTTCTTGATATGCTTTTTTCCTTTTATGAATTTTCTTTAATTAACTGCTCGCAGAGCAAGGATAAGAGCATGATGTGTCAAATATAACAGATTATTACCCCTTCAAGGTAGGGCGGTTCATTGCCATCCAGGGGTTGGGACAATCATGGGTTCATGAATGACAAAGGAGGCTCATGTAGGGCCTATGGAACCAGGGTGGTGGCCATGGGTATGGGGCAGAGTTCATGTATTGATTGTTGCCCACGTGCTGATTTTTTTTGTCTTGGCCATCTTTTGCATTTTGTGGTACAATTTCCTGTTAAATGTGGCCAATTATGCTTTTTCTTTTTCTTTTTGCTGCTTCAACCTCTGGGGCATCATTCCAGGCCTGACTCAAGTTGGGGGCAAGGGGATAGGGAGGCTGACCCTATGTGGACCCATGGAGGCTATGTGGACCCAGGTGGGAGAAATGATGAATGGGGTTATAATGAGTGGAAGGGGAGTAATATATGCGGATAAAAGAGCGGGACCACGCACCCAAAGTCAGGGTTTCCCTAGTAGTACCACCTTAGAACCAAATGGTCAATAAAGGCGATCCCACGGGACTAAGATGCAAGGGTAAAACCTAAAAGAGATCAAGGGGACGAGAGCAGAAACTAAGCCCTCTCTTTTTGCCAAATCCCCCCATCAATCCATGTCCAAAAGTATCCATGATAAGTAAACCCAATACTCGATTATCAAATGACAAGACATACCTTTAGATTCGGGAGGCCCACCTTCAAACATATGATCAATACAAATGGGTGAGGGACCACATGGCTGATGGCACAACGCGCTAGAATAACGCTGCAAGGGGCTGCTGGCTGCCCGCTTTGGTTCATCATCGAGAAAAATTTCTCCTAGGAATATCACCCACGAAGTGGTGGTTAACAGACATCACAAAGCATAAAAAATTGACCGATTCCATAGTGACAAAGTCTATTGCATATTGGCCTTGAGGAAGGATTCGTTTGTCATATTTCTTTCCCTCATTAAGGTTCCTTTATAAGTCTGAATTAGCTCCTGAAGTAACTCATTTTTGCAGCCCTCATTGATACAACAACCTCTTATGATCATGATCACAAATACATGTGGCTAGGGCATCAGAACCAAAGTCTGGACTTTTTTCCAAGACTCTTGACATCATAATAACTCTAAAGGCTGTGTTTTGACACATTGATAATGATATTGTCATGACCTATTGACTTAATATCAAGTGACCTTAAGATGACTACAATTGTGACATATTGAAATGACCTCTTGATGGACAAACTCCTGTTGATTAAAGCACTGACATTGGTATTAGCTGTATTGATGATCTGAGTAGTAAGTTTACAATGAACTGATGTTTGCTGTAGCACTCCTTTCATAAGACAAGTCCTTGATGAGTATGACTCTTGACAAGTAAACCTATGATACAGTAGTGTTATGTGACATAAATCTAACATTTATCATGACACGCGATTGTAGCGCAATTGTGAGACTGTGAGACAATATGAATAACCTTAGCAGTGACATGATTTTTGTATGATTGACTTGATGAGTTATGAACAAATCTTGTACTTATCCTAACAGTGATATATAACCTGAAACGTAACCTTGAACAGTGACTACATGTGACCTAAAACAATGAATTGACAGCTTGATTTGACTGGACATTAGACTTGGTAACATGACATGTTAAAGTTTGACTCATAGGGCTGATAAATGCTTGACAGTGAGTTGACAATTGTTAGTTGTGACAAAAATTGACTTGACATTGTGACTTTGTAAGGCAGTGTAGCAATGAAGTTGTTAATTTGAGTTAACAATGGTATGTTCTATGCTTAGCACAATTTACTTCAATGTTCCTTTAGCAGCCCAATGACAATTTCCAATTATTTCTAGTAGCAATCACATTAAGCATTAATCACATTGATAGTAAATGCAGATAGAACATAAAACAAAATGCCCGAGACAAGCCAAGGAAAGAGAACACCGGATTTGGCGGATGCCATGGAAAAACTCCAATGTGGGGAAAACCCTTTGATCAATTCTTCTTATTATCATTTAAAAGTTTAGCAGAGAGAGAGAGTACAAAGATCAGATTGACTTGCCCAAATCAAAGTCAAATCAACCCTGTCAAATTCTGCAGTCAACTGCAGTCAAACTTCATTTCTAACCAGAAAGTCAATGTTGGTCAAAACAATAGTCAAACCCTCCTTTGAAGCTCGGTCAAAGGCAGTCAAATTAGGCCTTCAACAAGAGTCAAAGTCAACACAAAACAGTCACAAAAGATGCAGTCAAACTTGGTCAACCTGTGGTCAAACAGGCATGTGGTCAGCACAGGTCAAACAACCCATAAAACCTCAAGTTCTGTGCCAGTCAATGCGGCCTAAGGAAATCAGAATTCTGCCCCAAAAACTGCAGTCGAAACTGGTCAAAATCACCTTGGTCAATGCTGGTAAACGCTGGTCAAACTGTCTGATATTCTGCAATTTCGGTTCTGCAAATCTGTCCGAGAAAAACTCGTCCTTCTTGCCACACGTGTGAGAGAGAGAGGCTGCCCAATAGCTATACGAACCACTCTGATGAAGAGAGAGAAGAATGTGAGTGATGGTGATGCCAAATGAGGTGTGAGGTCACTTGTATTTATACAATTCGATGTGGGTTAAGACTCAAGAGACACATCCATTGGGCTTCTTGAACCTACATTTCGCTGAGGCTGACCTGAACAATTTGCACATGTGTGGGCATGAATTCAAAATCACACTTCTGCTTGTTTGAATGAGATGATCCTTAGATCAATTTTGTTCCTTTCGAAAAGAGGAATTTAATGCATCATCATCTCCATCAAATGAGCTGTCCCAAGGTGGAATTTGTCCCTAGTTGCCAATTTTAACAGAAGTAAAGTAATTCTTTGAGTGTAGATGTGCACATGTGAAAGCAACTCTTGTGTATGTACAAATTTAATAGACCTCTGATGAATACCCTTCGCAAGTATTTGACATATTGACCATGACAACATTTTGGACATTAGTACATTGACATGGTCTTGTGTTAGTAAGCATTGATGTGACAACTAGAGTGAATAGTGACTTGGATGCAACAACCAAATATGATGTGAAACATTGATTGACATAGTGAGCATTCTATCATGAAATGTTTGACTTTGACTTGACTTGACTATGACACTATATGATAGTGTTACATTATTATTGCTTTGACACCTAGATATGACATTGACAGTGACTTGACCTATAGATTGTGACACATAGACCTATGACAATGATAACTTAGGAATTTGTACTAGTGATGACCTAGGGATTTGTATGACCTAGAGGGTGTACTTTCATAATGGCATGATTTTACATGATAGCAGGTTTTGAAGGTAATATCATCCAGTTGTGCAACACATTGAAAAAAATGGATAGCAGGGCTTGACCAGTCAATTAGTGTGTTGACATATATGTTGGTAGCTCTCTGGGGACGTAACCTGAGACACCTTGGGTTATGCCATCATTTGATAGCAGTGCTAGATGGTTGCAACATAGTGTGCAACCTAATGATAACAGTGTTTGAGCATTGATGACTATTCATTCGTGAAGTGACATTCTGTGGTAGCCAACAATTATGAAGTGATTTGCAGTGATAGTGATTGGTAGTAACAGTGATATTGATGACAGTTGTGCATTGACAGTGATATGCAGTGTATAGTGACAATGATATACAGTGGTGCAATGACAATGATATGCAGTAGAACAGTGATAGCTTGATGTGTAGCATTGTGTAGTGATCAATTTGTGAACAATGTTCAATGGCTACTAGGATTCGATATATCTATTCTACATTTTTCTTCCAACTATTCTACATTGATTCAGAGTACAGGGGATCCAATTTGAAAATAGTGAAACGTGGTCTTCTGGTTCGTCAGGGTGGCAGGATGGTGCATGGTAGGTGATTGGAGTCACCTTCAGCTTGTGTCTTGAGAATACTTCAGGGCGACAGGGTGGTGCTAGCGCAAGTTGTGGCTTGCACAAGGCATTGTGGCACCCATTTAGTTGTTGATGATAAACTAACGGGGCAGCAAAGCATCCTTTTCGACAACCACTGGTAAATAGAGTGTTGGGGCACTCATAAGGTTGTGGCCTGATCTACAAGGCGTTGGGGCGTCTTTCTGGTTGCAGCCGGATATTAGGGTTTAGTAGTGTCCTACAGGTTGTGGCCTGTGAATTTGGGGGTTGACGCATCCCTCAGTTGTAGCTGAAATCTTGATGTAACTAATATTTCTTTTAAAGAGAGAAGAAGACAATTACTAGAGAAGTTTTCGGTGGTTTTTGACCCAGAGGGGGTTTTCCACCTGAAAATTTATGTGTCTATTGTTTTATCTTTCTACATTGTTGTATGGTGTTGTCTACTGTTGATTATTGTTTATAATTGTTGAATAAGAACATTAATAATAACTGAAGAATAACTAATGCTATGAAAATGATTGAAAAGTGCGAATTGCTAAGAAATACTGATTCACCCCCCCTCTTAGTATTTCCAACAATTGGTATCAAAGTTTGGTTCTTTCAGTAACAACTTAATAGTTGGAAGACAATTTTCAGAGGATAGAGATGGTAAAGTCAAAGAAGCAGGTTGCAAGGATTTCAAAGGAAGGTATAGGTACAACAAAATCTGAAGAAAGTGAGTATTGTGTACCAACCCTTGATTTTGATGCAGATAATTACTTGATATGGGGATCCAGGATGAAAGTACATTTGTAGGCACATGGAGTATGGGAATCAATTGTTTCCGGAGACACATCCACCGACGAAGCTAAAAGGTACAATTCAAAGACGATGAATGTAATTTTGAATGTTCTGCCAAATTTCGTCAAAACAAAAGTTGGTCAATGTTCAATAGCTAAATCTCTTTGGGAAAAGCTTCATAATCTCTATTCAACAAAGAAATCAGGTCAAGAGATGTTATTGAAAATTTGGATCCTTTTAATTATGATGAAGAATTGGAGAAATGAGTAAGACAAAGTTTCAAAATCAAGTGATCAAGGTGATAAAGCAACTCAAAAGTCAAAAGGAAAAAACAAGACTTTTGGAAGCAAAATTGAAGATAGCAAAAGAAATCATCAAAGAAAATGAAGAGTCTGACAAGATGATTAGCAGTCTTAGAAATCAATTGGAAGAAGTCAAGAATACAAAGACACAAGACCTCAAGGGAGAAGTCCAACAAAAGCAACAAGAACTCGACACAACCTTTGTAGAGATTAGTAGGCTCAAACAACAGATGTAGGAAGTAGAAATTGAAAGGAAGGAATCTGATCAAAGATACATATCCGCAGTTGACCAAAAGCAAAAGGAATTGGAAATCTCTTCAGTTGAACTAAGCAGGCTTAGGATTGGGATTGAGACGCAAAAGGAATAGATACAGGTACTCAACAAAAAAGTTGAAAAGGCCTCTCTTATTAAGCTACAGGTTGAAGAAGCAAAAGAAAGAAGGAAATTATTCAAGGATAGATTTCAGGAAGACCTTGCTCAAAAGCAAGGAGAATTGGATGCAACTTGTGAGGAGATCAACGAACTCAAGGGATCGCAAAAAGAACACTTACAAGATAAGACAAATGAAGAAGCAAAAATGAAGGAAATCAAAGCTGGTAAAGCTCTTGTTGATGAAGGTACAAGCTCCACATCTTTGCAGGATGATTCTAAGAAGGAAGCAGATCAAAGTGAAAAGCCAAAGAATAATGTTGCAACTCCAAAGAACAAGACCAAAGTAGTCAAGAACAAAGGACGACAACAGACTATACCATCGCCTCCAAAGAAGAACGAAAAATCTTCCAGGTGTGTTCGTTTATTTAATGGTTATTGTTTTTCGTGTGCTAACTATGAACATATGGCCAAGGATTGTAAAGTTGTTGATAGGTATAACTATCAAGGACCATCGCATCCGAATGAACCATTCAGGTACGCACATTTATTTAATGGTTATTGCTTTTATTTGCTAATTATGGACATATGGCTAGGGATTGTGAAGTTTTTGGCAAGTACAACTATAATCTGCAAAACTCTAGAAGCAAGTTTGCAGGTTCTTGAGACAGATACTTGATGGCATCTAAGCATCTTCTATGGATCACATTGAATGCTTTAAATGTCATAATCATGGACACATAACATAGGAATGCAGGTACCATCCAGATATGGAATGTTACAAGTGTCACAATTATGGACACATAGTTCGTCACTACAGGAATTGTTACGCACTACTTTGTGGGTGATATCCCTAGGAGAATTTTTATCTCCATGTTGGTCCTCAACCGATAGCTAGCAGTCCCTTGTAGCCATCAATTAGCTCGTTATGCCATTTCTTTGCCACCTGAGCCAGCCATGTCGTCCCTCAACCATCTTTATTGATCGTATGTTTGAAGGCGGGCCTCTGGAACCCAAAGGTATGCCTTGTCATTTGGTAATTGAGTATTGGGTTTACTTATCATGGACACTTTTGGGAATTGATTAAAGGGCAGATTCGGTGGAAAGAGTGGGCTTAGTTTGTGATTCTGTCCCCTTGGTCTCTTTTGGATGTTACCCTTGGATCTTAGTCTCGTGAGATCTCCTTTACTGACCATTGGGTTTTAGGGTGGTACTAGTTGGGAAACCCCGACTTTGGTTGCGTGGTCCCGCTCCCTTATCCACATATATCACTCCCCTCCCAATCGCTATAGCCCCATTCATCATCTCTCCCACCTGGGTCCACATTTCCTTAATGGGTCCACATAAGGTTAGCCTCCCCATTCCCTTGCCCCCACCTTGGGTCAGGTTTGTAACGATGCCCCAGAGGTTGAAGCAGCTGAAAAGAAAATGTAAAAGCATAAATGGCCACATTCAATAGGAAAATGTACCATAAGATGCAAAAGATGGCCAAGACAAACATATTTAGCACGTGGGCAAAATCCAATGCATGAGATCTACCCCATACTCATGACCATCACCCTAGTTCCATCGGACCTAGATGAGCCTCCTTTATCATTCAAGAACCCATGATTGTCCCAACCCCTGGAGGGCAATGAACTTCCCCACCAAAAAGGGGGTATCCATTGCTATATCTTACGCATCATGCTGTTATCCTTTGAGCCCCGAGCAGTTAACCAAAGCTAAATCATAAAAGGAAAAAGGCATATAAAGAAGGGTGGAAAAATCAAGGTCGGGGCACCTCATTTACTGCGATTGCTGCCCCCTATACATAATATATCTAAGTGTGGGCTTCCTTTCTTCTAGCTACCCTTGTACCTCGATATGTGGCCCAGGATTGCCCCTTTCATTCCCTATTCCATTCACTTCTGATTTTCTGATTTTTGTTGGAGGTTGCGCGACATAGAGGGTTTCTCTTGGGTGCCCTCCATACTATTAGGGGATGTATTGGAATCACCTTCAATAGGAGATGTCACTAGGATGCCCTCTGAATGCCCTTTGGACGAGACTTTTGGAGAGGAGATGGATGGTGTATGTCCCCAAGCCGTCCCCTATGATTGGGGACGTCCATGATGTGTACCCACGCCTCCCCCCGATCTGTGAATTTTAGGAAATGTAGGACATGCCCCAAACCCTTGCTAACATGCCCCTTGTGAAACACTGCTTTATGTATAGATGCTATGACCTATATTGCCATTGATTATTTTTGGCACTTAAGGACATTAAAATAGTTTCATTTTATTTCTACATTAACGAGTTAGTTTTATATCCATGTACTTATTTTTAAGACTTCTAAAACATTGTACTTGGATTATAAAAGATCTAAATTGAAGCAAGAGTGATAGAACCCCGAACAAAGAATTTCAAAATAGTAAAATGAGGCTATGCCAAAAATGTTATGAAACAATGTCTAGATTTGAAAAAAGGCATCTTATGGTGAAGTCAATCATGAAAATACAATATTGATTAAAAAATGCCAGAAAGGGAAAAAATTAAATGCTTCTTTTTTCTCCTTCTCTTTCTGATTTTGGTTGGAGATTGTATCGCCTGGAGGGGACTCCTGGGTGCCCCCCATAGGATCAGGGGATGTACTTGTTGAGAAACCAAGTATAGGGTAGATTAAAATGTTCTCTTCATCAAGAAATTATACAAATGTTCAAAGCAAAAGGATCACAAAGAGATAGAAAACACCAGAAATTAGGCTCCAAGCCAGGGTAAAACCCCACCAGGGGAAAACCCAAAAATCCTTTTGTTATAGAATCATCTCAAAATGAGATATCCAAGCCCAAGACTAAGACCCAAAATTGCCACCAAAATGTCAAGTCCAACCCTCCTCCAAGTCACCTCCAAATCTAGTCAAAGTCAACAATGGTCAAACTATCCAAATCTGTTATCTTCTTGAAATTTCAGGCTTGCGATAGTCACAGAAAAATTCGGTTCTTATCCTTCTTCTTCATCCTTTTCTCCACTAATTAGTTGCAAAAGATATGCATAATGATCATGAGTGAGTGTCCTTCAAAGTGATTAGATTGTCCTTTATATATATCTGTCTAGGAGGTTGAATAGTGGCTCTTGGAGGTCCATGCCGACTTGTTCCCAAGGAGTGCTGACTTGAGAACTTTGGTGGACTTTGACTCAATATAAAAAATTCTTTTTCTTTTCTTACAAAAAGTCCAAATGGGACTTTGACTCAAATACATTTTCTTTGACTCAAAATAATTTTTTTTTGACTCTTATAAGCATGAAGAACATGCTTTGACCAAAAATAAAATAATAATGAATATGATAAATATGATAAAAATTACATTTTATTATATTATGAAGATCGACTCTAGTTACATTTATCAACACTCCATCTTAACTAGGGAGGTATTCATAATGACACAACATGATACTCTCAAGTTGAATTATTCATATAAGAAAGGATCTAGATTGGTAAGCATCAATGATGATTTACATCATCATAGCCAACATTGTCAAAATAGCAATGCCTTGACTAACAAGCTCTATCTTTCCACTAGATCAGAGCACAACATTGGGAGATAGAAATTTGGACACCACCGCCTCTCAAGTGCATACCTTACTTGGGTGTTCCTAAGGTATGACCTCACAAGACCATTTCCTAATCCAAGGAAAAGTACGTCCTCCAAACCATTCTTTACCAAGTCCATGTATCCAACTTAGGATGTTAATCCTAGTCAATCATAACACATCACTCAAGAATATCTGTCTCTGATGCTTATCCAACCCAACATTCTCCATACAAGTGCCTTTATTAGGCTTACGACTGTTAGTCCTGGCCATAGTGCATGACACATGGAGAATACGGTGTCCACCCTCACTCCCTCTCAACCAGGGAGGAGATCCTCACTCCCTCTCAAATAGGGAGGGAATAACCACATGTTGAGATTTTGTGTATTGGGGTAGCATCAGATGTGCTCTGGCTCCCAAAATTTGTGGAGGGACTAGAGTACACTTGATCTACAAGACCCAGAAAGGGATTTGGGAAATTTCATCTGGTTTGGGAGATATTTAATTAATTAATTATTTTAATGTATTTCCTAAGTCTAAACTTAGGAAAATTAAATAATTTAAGTTAATTAAATTAAACATGTGATGAAATTGTCTTAAGTCACACAGATCAAGCTTTCTTTTAATCTTAGCCATTGATTCAAGATTTGATCATGGCCGTTGGTTTCCGAATGAGAAAAGTGTAAAGGAAAGGCGTGGGGTCATTTGTAAAGACACACAGAGGCAGAGCACTGAAGCTACATTGAGATTCTAGGGCAGTGTTTGCT
Source organism: Pinus albicaulis (assembly GCA_034641835.2). NCBI lineage: Eukaryota > Viridiplantae > Streptophyta > Pinopsida > Pinales > Pinaceae > Pinus > Pinus albicaulis. The sequence goes on from CM076577.1 coordinate 887,063,914, forward strand.
AAGAATTCTCAGAAGTGTTTCAGCTGCAGAGAGGGGAGTTTAGGCAAAGGGGATGGTCTGATCTCAGTGTCTAGAATCAGAAAGAGGCAGAGAGTAGCTTCCAGAGGTAGTGCAGAGAAGCAGGAGTAGCAGCAACAGAGAGGGCAGTAGTTGTGCAGCGTAGGGGCAACTTCAGCTATGCAGGTGCTACGCAGTTTCTCTCGGGGCAGCATTGGACAGCAGGAGACCCTCAGGGGTTATGCAGAGTCCCTCAAGGGCAAGGTAGGGTCTGCGTCACCCATTCTGGGGTTACACTACCCTCTCCAGGCCAGCGCAGGGGGACGTAGAGGCTGACGCAGGGGCTTTAGGGGCAGCGCTGGGGTTTCTAGGGCCAAGATCTGGCTGAGTCCTCTAAATCCCGTTTGAGGGTGTGGATCAGTGAATATTTTGGCTTCAGAACAACAGGTTAGCTGCGGATCTATATTTTCTCTGTCGGGTTTTACAGAGCTGGAACCCAGGTTTTTTTGTATTAAAAAATACTCTTAATAACAAAACCCTCCAGCAGCCAGAAGACCGGTTTTCCCGCATTGGGTTTTGCTGAGGACTATTGTCCAGAAAATCCTTGTGTCACTTTGTCTATGTGTGCATGTACTTTTCTTTTTTAGATATGAATCGGTGAAAGTCTGTTATGTGTTTGCTTCGATGTTAATCTGAAGTTTCAGCATTAATAACTTAATTAAGTAGGAGGAGCATAACGAGATCTAACAGTAGATTTCTGCATAAGTAACATTCAGAATTTTTCACACCACTAGCCTAAGCTTGTCTAAAAAATACTCATTCTTAAAATGGAACTTCATCAATGCATTGACTACTTGTTCTTCTATGGAGACGTGTTGTAGCTTCTCAGCTCCTATCTGCATCATATTCTCGAATCATAAAATACCTCGACCTTCCTGGTTCTCTGACATTCTTCATGCAACTTTGAATCCAAAGTATCATCAAGTAGTTCATCAAACACTTTATATGGAGCCAAACTTCTTCATAGCTGATTGCACTAGCCTTCACATATTCTTTCTTTGTATTGCAACAAAATTTTGCTTCACACTCTTCCAAGAAATCATATCAACTCCCAATCATCAGTAGTATCTCTATCAACATCAGTATTGTCAACCCAATCAATGTGTTACTAAATCGAACCAATCAGAGCTCCCTCTTTCTGGTTGAGGTAGGTGAACTTCTTCTTTTATTAAGCCTTGTTTTTCATGATGCCATCTAATTGACTTCTTTGATGCATACTTCAAACTGATTTCTTCTTGTCCTCGTGCTTTGCTACGTTCTTCTAATTCTTCCATATGTTAGTCAAGCTTAGATAGATTTTGTCTCGACATGCAATCTTTATTAGAAGACTATGAAAGAACAAAAAGACAAAGTGCATAGACAAAATAGCAACAATAATAATTAATGAAAGAAGGTGTAGAATACTTATCTCTTTGAGGAGAGTCAACTCCCTCTTAATCGAGGACCTTTTCATCAACCTTGTCCTCACATCAGCATGATGTCATTCCTGTCATTCTCAAGAGGTAGGTTTTCTTTTTACAATGGAAACAATTAGTTATGGTTTTTGTTCCTAGGGTTTTCTAATTCAAACCTATGCTAGGGTTTCCAAAATCTTCAAGATTTGCCATTTAAGAATTACAAGTTCTACAAGCATGCCAGAAAGTTAGTTGCAAAACCCTAGAGATGCTATAGACAAACTTTCTATGGGAAGGATATTATTTCATTTAAAAACCTAGACTTCATATGCAAGGAAAGAATCTATATCAATCATGATTTCTAATATATTTACACAGACCCTATTATAGTACGTCATCATCTTTCAACATATCATTAGCTTACTCTTTATGTCAATTCCTAGATGTGACTTTACCATGACCTAGAAGACTTGGTATCATTTACAATATGATTGACATAAGTCATTTGATGCAAGTGAACAAAATTTATACGTACCTCTTCAATTTTACCTTATTCGACCTTGCAAAAATTTGACTTTTTCTTTAGTTGTTATGTATCAATTTTCTTTAACAAAGATTCCTTTCAAGCTTCAATTTTAGACTGGTCGGCTTCATGGTGAAATTCACTCTTCTCTTATGTATAGGAAGACAGTATGGGTAGTGTTGTCGCCTAGATTGTATAGGCACCGCGACAACCGCTCAGGGTGGGCACTGTCACTCTGATCCCTACCTACTCCGTTCTAGCTGTCTCCCAACAACAGGCTATGGGGGGTAGCCCCTATGGAATGAGGTGAAGGAAAACAAGTTGCGAATCAACTTGTTTGGGAGACACGAATGAGTGGCCTAGCTACTTGGTTAAATTCTTCAAGATTAATGATTAGATTAGATTTCTCAGGTATGAGACCAGTGCCTTATGGAGTCACAATTCTTGCTTAATATAAATTAATACCAAGTAATTGGATGGACACCCGTTGCTTAGATGTTTGAATATGATGTGCAAGTCCTAGAATCTGTGTGATGCAATGATCTTGGTTATTTTTAATTAAATGCCTAGTCTACGTGTGACCTTCCCTTAACTACTTTGAAGCTGGGCTCCAAGGTAGGTTGTGGGAAGGAGGCCAATAGGAAGCAGGCTAGGGCCTGATTAATGATACCTTCTGTTGCGCTCCTATTACCCGGTGCCTTCGGCGCTGCCGATACTGTGGCTCTGACGACTGCAAGGTCACTATGTTAACCATGGAAGAGTTGCCAAGCCCCTCAAGCTAGGTGAGAAGGGTTTCCCTAGATCTCTATCAACCTAGCTTATGCTAGGAGGTAATTTTAATGCAACTTAGGTCTTAGATGCTTATGCAACGATATCGAGTGAAGTTACTTGAGTTAAAATTGTTTATGTTATTTGAGTACTTAGCAATGACCAGACAACAGTTCTAAAACAAGATGGGTGCTTTAAGATACAAGTGCCAATATTCAACAGTATTCCACAAGATGTTTAACCAATTTAGAGAAACTAGAGTACTTATCCACCAACACAAGATGTATATCAAAAAATATTCTTATGCTAGTACCACAATGCCAATTGAATCTTAGATGCTCAGGTTAACTCTATTCATCAACAAGATTAGTGTTTTCAAGTGCAAACTTAGACAATTCTTAAGACCAAGATGAGATAAACAAATTTTAGATTTCCGAAAATTAGATCAACACTAATGCTTCAGAAATTTCAGAACTTATTAGTGTTATGACAACAGTAGGAGATAAAATTTAGATCATGAAATTCTATCAAGCATGTGAAACAAAAATTCTCCAATGGTTAGCACATATAAATTTTTGATTTTAGCTCACTTTATGATGATGTATTCAGTAATATTTCAGATCTGAAGTAATTTATTATAGCAGTAAATGAACTAACAGATCAACAAGCTAATGATGTTGCAATCATTGCCCAATATGCAAAAAAAGAAAAGAAAAATTTGCTGAAAATGAAAAAATCAGTTTTTAGAGCCCTCTTTAGATGTGTGATTCAAAAATTTACAAATCTGATATATTTAGTTATGCAGAAAATTCCAGCAAACAAAAATCTAGATCTAGGCTAGATCTAATATGCCCAAGTGGCCAAATTTTAGGAAAATTAAGATTTTGCAATTAAGAGATTTTGACCAATTTGAATGTATTTTTAGGGCTATTAGATTACTATTATCATTCCTGTATTAAAACAGAGGTAAAGTGAGGGTTTAGAGGTCAAACCTTAGGCCCAAGGCCTTGTAGATGCACTTGCCCCGATTGCCCAAAAATTTGGGATGAAGAAGCCACCTGAAAATCAAACTTTTGGAGCCCAAAAACCTGCAAACCACCAAGGAATCAGTCCTGAAAATTTCAGAGATGAATCTAGGGAAAATTAGGGCAAAATAGGACAAGGAAAGCCAATGCTAGGCCAAGGAAGGCCAGCGTTGAGGGAAGAGGAGGCTAGGAGGGCAGATCGGGGGGCAAAGAGGGCAAGAGGGGGCCCAAAGGAGGCAATGCTGGAGGAGAAAAGCCCTTGAAGGCTAGATGTTGGGGCTTAGAGGGCAAGACGACTAGGGTTAGGGTCTTAAAAGCCCCCCACTAGAAGCCCTCTAGGGCTGCCGTCTATGGAGAAGAAGGGGTGCCGAGGCCTCCTAGGCTTACAACCAGCTCTAAAAAGGGCCCAAACCCCTAATGCAGGGGGCCGAGGCCCTTAGAGGCTACGACCTTCCTATAGGAAACCAGAAAAGATGACGCAGAGGGGAAATAGGTTGACATATGGGTCTCAGAGGCTGACGTAGGGCTAGAGGAGGCTAGATCCGGGCTCGAGAAGGCTAAAAAATGAAAACCTCGCTTCAGAATTTTTTTCTTCCTTTAGATTTGAAATTTGCTGCAAGTTAACAAAAATAATTTACAAATTATATTTACAAAATTATTTACAAGATCTACAAATAGATAAGGGTTTTGAAAATTTAAATTTTTGAGAGAATATTTTTATGGCTTTTTCTTTGATGAATGACTAAAAAGTAAAAACACTTTAGAAACCCCAATGCACACTATAGCCTTAGGGAAGATTTAATCCACCAAAAAAAAATTTGGGATCCAAGAAAAATGATTCCTACCCAAGTTTGTGAACTTGGAGGCCAAGGATTGAAGTACATGCAAACACTATGTATTTATCTCAAAATAATCTGTCAATCATATAGAGATTCAAACCATAGTTTTAAAAATCGGAATCGGGTTCCGATTCGGCCAAGGGTCGGCTCTGACTCCGACTCCGACTCCGACTCAGTATCGACTCGGCCGATTCGGTTTCAATGACTCGGTTTTTGTAAAAAATACATTAAATATTATTTTTTTGTAAAAAAACATAATTTTAAAGATTTTTATTCATGTTTCCAAACACAAAGCATTACAATATAGACAAAAGACAACATATGATCAAAGTAGGCTCATGAATATATCCATTATATCAAAATTGCACCCAATGCACTGTCCAATACATGATGATGAGATAGAGATCAAAACAAAAAACATAAACAAGAAGGTTCTAAATGGCCTCCACAACAAAACATGAATAATCACTACTGCAGCGTGCTAGACATCTGACAAGCCAATGTCCTCTGGCTCTTCCTCAAACTTTGAGTCTGAACCAAAGGGGGAAACTGCTCGCTCCTCTGAATCAACATCCTCAACTGGAACTATACCCTTGCCCTTACCACTCTGAGATAGACGAGTTATGCACCTCCGTCGTGGCTGACTAGAGGAAGTGCCTGTGCCTACAACTGGAGGGCTTGGGACTGGGTCTGCTACTAGTGGATCTGCATTGAGCATAGCCTCTACCTGTGTATCGAAGTCAATCCCCACACCAATATCCTCATCAGAGTCAAACTCTGGTGGACAAGTCTCCACTACCCAATCTGATGTTGGATCAATATCCTCCAACACAATGGGATTTGAATCAGGTCTTTTGTTCAGCAATTGGTTGCGTCTTAGTCGGAGGTTGTACTGGACATACACTAGATCATTTAACCGTTTTTGCTCCAAACGGTTTCTCTTCTTTGTGTGAATCCTCTCAAAGACAGACCAATTGCGCTCACACCCAGAAGCACTGCAAGTTTGACTCAAAATGCGGATTGCAAACCTCTGCAATTCAGGACAATGGCTACCAAATGCCTTCCACCATTGTGCTGCAAAAAATGAGTTTCAGTTAGCTCAACAATTTATATCCAACTTTGAAATTGAAATTATAAACAATTATACAAAATAATAAAATATGAATTTGAAAATTGAAATTCTTTGTTTACTTGGCTCATCTGATTCCCTTGCAATCCTTGCAAGGTTCTTGCTAAAGGTACCTGTGGCTTGGCTGAACACAGTGATCTGATTGTGTATCTTCAATTGCTCACTCTCTGTGGGGATCATGCGATCAATGCAGTCAATCAATCCATCTCTAACCTCCCCATTCAAAGCTCTTGCTTCCTGAGCTTTATAATGATACCTTGGGTTCAGAAAATACCCAGCTGCATGTATAGGGCGATGGAGTTGATTGTTCCATCTCTGATCAATGATTGCCCAAATGGGCCCATACTTACCCACTCTGTCCTTGTATGCTACCCTTATTTGCTCCTTTGCTTGATCCATAGCCTCATAAATGAAGCCCATAGCCAATCTTTCCCCATCCACCAAGCACAACACCTTAACCAGTGGCTCAGCAAGTTTCACAATCTTTGCTGCCTTTTTCCAAAATATTTCTTCATTGACTTTCCTTTTCACATCTTTGCCATCCTGTTTGCGAGCCCACTGACATTCATTCCATTCATCACTAGAAAACAACTTTTGCAAGTTTCTATGTTGGGCAAGCATAGATTGCAATGTCAAAAAATGTGTTGCAAATCTAGTGATGGTAGGCCTAATAATTTCCTTGCCCCTTGTGTTTTTCCTCATCAGATTCAGAATCCATGAGTGATTGTAAATATATTTTGTGATGCATTTGGCATGCTCTATAGTGTTCTTGATCCAGTCTATTTTGCCAATATCCTCAAGCATGAGGTCTATGCAATGTGCAGCACATGGGGTCCAAAAGATGGTTCGGTGTTTTTCCTCTAACAATTTACCAACAAGAACATAGTTAGAGGCATTGTCTGTTATGATTTGAACAACATTTGCCACCCCCACCTCTTCAACAACCTCATCCAAAAGATGAAACAACAAATGTGCATCTTTCACCCTATCAGATGCATCAACTGATTTTAGAAACATGGTTCCCCGTGGGCAAAAGACAAGAAAGTTTATGATGGTACGATTCCTTTGATCAGTCCATCCATCTGACATGATGGTACATCCTGTATGTGCCCATGATTTTTTGAACTCTTTCAAATAATCATCAATGTTCATAATCTCTTTTTGCAAAAGAGATCCTCTTAACTCATGCATAGTAGGGCCTTTGAAGCCCTTTCCAGTAGCATATATGGCATCAAAATTAGGTTCATAATATGGTGAACGAGTAGCATTGAAGGGAATATCAGAATGTTACCACCATCTAGCAATGTAATCACAAGCAACATCTCTCAATTCTTTTCTCCAATGAGCATCTAAAGTGGGCTGCACAGTTGGACTAGGACCATGTGCAGTTGCACTATCATAGGGAGAAGAGGGCACGAAAAAACTTTTGATAGTACCCATATTTCTCATTGCACCCTTACCCTTTTCAGAAATAGACTCCATAGAGGGAGGAACATAGAGAAAGGGGTTTGATGCATTAGTGCAAGGGATAGATGAAGAACCCTCATAATCAAAACTTGGGTTGGTAGCGATCATATGTTGTAGATTTCTCTTCCTCCCAATTTCAACCTGTATTTCTTTTTGCCTAATTTTCTCTTCCTCAAACTTCTGAAATTGTTCTTTCAACTCCTTCCTAATTTCCCCAATGTTTTGTGCTTCACATGGAGTAATTTGGCCTCTAAGACCAGCCAAATGTAGTTTCAGTCTATGAATGCCCCCTCCACCCCCCTTAATTTTTTTCTTACAAAATTTGCAATACATTTGATCATCAACCATTTCAACATATGCCCAAGCATCATCTTTCGCTCTAGGGGCCATTTTGGATTGAGTTTTTGACTTGGAAAGAAAAGGTTTAAATCTGAAAATGAAAACAAAAAAATACTATTCATTCTATGTTCATTTCTTTCACCAAAAACTATGTTTACCATTTTCAGATTTGCAAAATAAATAAAACAAGCAAAGACAAATTTTAGAAGAGAAAAAATAAATACCTCTAGCCTCTAGCCTCCTCAATGCAGCTCCAACAAACCAACTTCTCAATGCTGCTCCAAAGCTTGCCCAATAAGCTCCTCACTAATGCTCCAAAGCTTGCCCAAAAGACTCCTCAAAGTTGCTCCAAAACCAACTCCACAACTCTTCACAAAATCCTCACAAATGCTCAAGCAAATTCAACGAGATAGATGTGAGGTATTGAGAGGGGTTGGGTAGGTTAAATAGGATGGGGAGGGGTTAGATAAGGTAAATAAAACCTAACAGCAGAAAAAAATTGATTTTCAAGTCCGTTTTTAGGGATTTTTTGGGGCTCGTGGCCGGCTAGAGCTGACCGGCTGAGCTAACTTGGGCTCGGCTGAGCCGACTGGTTTGTGACCAAGCCGACCGAGTCGATGTACGACTCAGTTGGCTCGGTCACAAACCGGCCGCCTGACCGATTTAACCATTGAGTTGGACCGGCCATCCCTTTGGCTCAGTCGACTTGGCCGGTTCCGAGCTTGGACGACCGGTTTTTAAAATCAAACCACCTAAGATTAGCCCAAAACTATCAATAGCGTGATTTTATCTCTATCCAATGAAAACAGATCTTACCATTATTCGACACAACATAGGAAAGCCTATAGTTAGTATGTACCACAAATCAATAAGCATGGAACATCTTGAGTTGCACCCCAAAGTCTTTATTATGATAGAAAAACTAGTTTCCAGCGGGACAATATTTTACAAAGATGCTTCAACAACAATTTTCTAGCTAGAGATCAACATGCTAGAGACTCAAATGACTCTAATTTATAGCGAAATCCTACAAGTGGAAAAATAATGGCTAGTTTCTTTGATCCTTGTCAAAATAATCTCGGTCGTTGTTAAATACTTGAAAATATTTTAATCTTAGCTGTTGATTTTTTTATTTTTATTTTCGAGGAATTTTCGAATTTATCATTTAATTCCATTTTTATTAGCTCAAAATTAATTATTTTGAGCTAATTTTCTCAAAAATTTGACTTTGACTTAACCACCAGGGTCCAAGGGTCCAAATTTTCTTAAAATATACGATATTCTCTTGGTGGAGGACCTTCAAAAATTAATTCCTTTAAGACCCACAAATTTTTCCACTAAGAGAATTAATTTTCCTAAGACAACTTAATTTGACTCTAATTAATTAATTTTTTGGCTTAGGATTTAATGTTATTTTGCCAGAAAAATTAATTAATTTACACGAGGGGATTTAATATTTTTTCACCCTCATTTACTTAAGATTTTTACATTTAGAACCCTCAAAGGGGGAATACACATTTGGCTTAAGACCCTGAAGACACATTCCAAATTCTGCAACACAACATGATATAGTATACTAAGTGATTTGTAATAAAATAATTTAGCCAGTTACCTTAAATTATTCCCAAATCACTTTTACATCAGACTCGTTTAAAATACTAGGACTCACCTTAAGACTATGACGAAAATTTCCACCCTAGCTTTGGGGTGAGGTTGGAGGGAAAAACTCTGCCGATCATCAGTGTTTAGAAACAAAAATGAGTCAGTGAGACGAAAAACCTTCTAGGATGAAACTTTCCGCCAAAATAATAGGCTTACCTATGTTGTTACATACATTCAAAGGTCTACAGTCTTACTAGCATTATTTACATTACATAGCTTGCAAAATGGGTTAACAATGACACATGGACTGCTGATAGATGATCTGATCCTGTTGAAAAAATTTGTACTTCCGCTTCCTAAGAACTTTGAAAAATACTGTGCAACAGGTAGTATGGCTGCTTCACATATTTGTGCCTCAGAGATGTGCTTCAAATACTTCAGATTCCTTGTCACGGTCCTTTCTACAAGGAGATATAACACTGCTTCTTAAATTCATAACTGGGCTCCTCAATAGTTTGGATCTTTACCACAAAGTTTCTACCTTTAATTATGGAGGTGATCCACATAGTTTCGGTCTCTTTAGCAGACTATATACCAGAGGCTTTTGGTCAGCAAGATGACCTTCTAATGAACAAGAATATCCTAGGTCTGATCTTTAAGAAGATTTTAACGAGGTCAACTTCAAATCTTCACATAAAACCTCAGAGCTCGTATATAATCACAGTGCCACAGAAATGTATAGAGACATAATTCCAGTGGCCTGCTATAACTTGAAACTGTATCTCTCATTTGTAACTTACTTTCCCAAACAAACTCGCTTTAATCCTTTTGTCATCTTCAGAAACATATTTGGTTAGACAAGAATCGTCATTATGGTAATTTCGCACTTGTTCATACTCTAAGATGAGAGAGCTCAGACTGGCTTTTGAACTCAAACAATAATAGATGTCAGCTACATCATTTTGGTTACTTGGACTATACAGAGATCATGAAGACACTTGGTCTTTGATCCAGAACGAGGGCAGTCATGCTCGGATTACCATATAGATATGTTGTCAGAGAGAACTTTGTAAGTCGTAGTGTAATTGAAGGTTTGGGTGCCATGTATAGTAGATGTTTGTTTGGTGTCATTATGGATGCTTGTTCCTTTAGCTCGCATTACAAAATATTAGTCTCCTTGTAACTCACATTATTGGAGATAATGTCCCTCCTGTGGCTTGCATCATTGCAGAGTTAATAGTCTTCCTGGCACTGTTACTATACTTCTAAAACTCTTCACATTGTCTTGTCATGCCTCAGTAATATATATCAAACTGTTATACAATGAACTGTTCTTCCTCAGAGATATACAACGAACTTTTCCATTTTGCTTGAGCAAGGATACTTCAGATTTGTCCTTACATCCTTCTTTGTGCTTTGTAGACTTCAGAGATATATACATGTAGAAAATTCTAGTTTCCCACCCCGGTTTTCAGTTTTCGCCTTATTACTCCAAAATAATTAAATGCCCTTTCCCATATCCATACATTTAATAAACTGGAAAATAAATTTTGTTGAAAACACAAATTCTGGAAATTTTTTCAGAATGCTGAAAATGCAGAAATAAAATAACAGCAGTAACAAACAGTCATTCAACACATCATAACTCAGTATTTTTGGTCAAGTTGACCCTGGAAAAACCCCCTACAACTCTTGGGGAAAACCAGTTCGAAAGCTCCTTCTTATTTCTGGAAAAATACTTTTTACAGTGATAGAAATATTCAGCAAAATAAATAATCAGCAAGCAGACTTTTACAACTTATCTCTTTTTCCGTGCTTAACCACCGCCTCGAAAAACGTGCAAACAGCAAAATAGGAACATCAATAAATGCTGTACAGATTTCTCGATTTTCGTGCCAAATAACAGCCTTAAATGCTGCTGTACGGCTGCCTAGAAAAGCGTGCAAGCTGTCCAAAAATCTGCTGTACGATTTCTGCCTTGAAATGTGTGCCAAAGGTACAGCCACTTGCTGTACGGCCTCCCTCAAATCTGCTCCTCGAAATCTGTGCAAATCTGCTGTACGGCTGCTGTACGGCCCTGCTGTACGGCCCTTCTTCCTCAAAAATCGTGCCAAAAATCTGCCTTGCTGTGTGCTAAAGCTGCTGAACTGTCTTGCTGAAAATGTCTTGCTGAAATGCTGCCTTGGAATGTGTGCCAAGCCGCTGCCTCCTTCTCCTCACTGCCCAGAAATCTCCCTTGCTCTCTTTCTCTCCTTCTCCCAATCTGCTCATGAAAGAATGAATGACCTTTTCCTCCTTTTCTTCCTTTAACCTAACCCTAAGTGACTTTTGGGGAATCCCTAAATCCAATGGCTGAGATAGATTGAGATCTAGGGCTGAGATTAAATGCTCATTTAAATCTCACTTTCCATTTTTTAATTCACCCCACTTTAATAAAGACCCACTTAGTCTTTATTTCCAAAGTCACTTTTTCCTTTCTAATTTTATATTGACTTTATTTAAAGTCACTTTAACTTTAGTAACTTTATCACTTAAAGTCACTTTAAAATTAGATTTGACTTTATAACTTTATAAAGTCACTTTAGTAACTTTATCACTTAAGTCACTTTTAAATTAGATTTAACTTTATAAAAAATTATAAAGTTACTTTAGGAGAAAAATTAAATTATTTTGGACACTTTTCCCTAGGCCAAAGATCAAAGCCTTAGGGAACCACCTGTCCTCCGGTACCAAATTTCAACAATACATTGATTGATGTGTGTGTGCTCTTGGAAAAGAACAATTATATGCCTAGATTTCTGGTTCAGTCTTCACATAAGGTTATGTAAGATGCCACAGGTAACTTGGACAAGTAGCTCGGATTCCATAAAGAAACTCTCATACAATGATGCTTCGCACACCACAGTGTTTTTCACATGTCATATTGCTCTAAAGATTTTGCATAGCAGAAAATGGATTTCAGAAGCTCAGATTACAGTGTTATGCTCAGAATGCCTTACTAGATCTCGTTCTTGAACAACTAGATCTAGGATCACAAAGAATTATAATCAGAACAACCTTTCGGCATAGATAACCAACAAGGTGTCAACAGTATTGGCCTTTCGGATAAAATAGCTCAGTGTAGACTTCACAGACTTTGATCAATAAGCAGAACTTCTTTCAAGTCACTGGATGATTCAGATTTGTCACAAAATGAAGTATACTTTCTTGCTTTCTCGATCTTCCTTAGGAGTATTACATGACCTCAACACTTTTATGATATTTTGCTGACTACTTCCAGATATAGTCCTGCTTAGCGATTCCTTAACGGTGTTCCTGCCTTTATCATAGCTCTGATACCATGTTGAGAAACCAAGTATAGGGTGAATGTTATCTGCTTTCTTATTACTTATTATGTTCTCTTCATCAAGCAATTATACAAATGTTTAAAACAAAAGGATCACAAAGAGATAGAAAACACCAGAAATTAGGCTTCAAGCCAGGGCAAAACCCTACAAGGGGGAAAATGCAATAATCCTCTTATCAGATCAAAATGAGATATCCAAGACTAAGACTAAGACCCAAAACTTCCACCAAAATTTAAGTTCAACCCTCTTCCAAGTCACCTCCAAATCTAGTCAAAATCAACGATGGTCAAACTGTCCAAATCTGTCATCTTCCTGAAATTTCGGGCCTGCAATAGTCTCAGAAAAATTCGGTTCTTATCCTTCTTCTTCGTCATGCAAATAGTCTCCTTCTTCGGCCTTTTCTCCACTTATTAGTTGCAGAAGATATGTATAATGATCGTGAGTGAGTGTCCTTCAAAGTGATCAAACTGTCCTTTATATATATCTGTCCAGGGAGTCGAATAGGTGGCTCTTGGAGGCCCAGGCCAACTTGTTCCCAAGGAGGGCCGACTTGACAACTTTGGTGGACTTTGACTCAATATAAAAAATTCATTTTCTTTTCTTACAAAAAGTCTAAATGGGACTTGACTCAAATACATTTTCTTTTATTCAATAATTTCTTTTTGACTCTTTTTGAATCTTATAAGGATGAAGAACATGCTTTGAACAAAAATAAAATAATAATGAGTATGATAAATATGATAAAAATTACATTTTATTATATTATTAAGACCGACTCTAGTTACATTTTTCAACAGTACTGGCACCCATTTCCATAGGATATATCACTAGGATGCCCGTTGCATGCCCCTTGGACAAGTCTTTTGGAGAGGAGATGGATGGGGTATGTCCCCTAGCTGTCCCATATGACTGGGGATGTCCATGATGTGTACCCCCCCATCAGCGAGCTTTAGGAAATGTAAGGCATGGTAACATGCCCCAAACCCCTGGTGACATGTCCTTTGTAAAGAACTGCTTTAAGCATAGATGCTATGACCCATGGTGCCATTGATTATTTTTGGCACTAAAGGACATTAACATAGTTTCATTTTATTTCTACATCATAGAATTAATTTTATATCAATGTCTTGTAGTTGTGCTAAGTTTGGTGATGTTATCTTGGTTTATTCATAAAATTTTTAAAATTTCTTTATTATGTGGTTGACATCATCGAGAAACAACATTTTGATTGTTTGTTGTTTTTGAACATCTCAGCAGCATTTCATATTTTTAGCTTTATTATGGAAAACTCTTGAGCAAAGCTTTTTTTAACTTTGATACTCATTTAAATCCATTCATTTGAAAAGGTGAGGGATGAACTGGAACATCTTCTAGATGATGATGGTGACATGGCTGATTTGTATTTGACTCGGAAGTATATCCAAAGTCAACAATGGGAAGCTTCAATAACAGCTGGAAGACAAAGTGCTCTAGCTATTACACCTTTTTTGTCTCACCTAAATTCTCGTCAATTGAGCACTTCTAGCTTTGTTACTAGTGTTGCTGGAGATGAAAACGATGTTGAAGATATTGAGATGCTGCTAGAGGCCTATTTCATGCAAGTTGATGGAACTCGCAACAAGATATTGTCGGTAAGTATTTTTCCTTTTTCCATCCCAAAATACCTTTAGTAGATTGTTAAGACTTTGTATTTCCTTGTGTGTGCGAGAAAGTGTTTTGTGACTATAGTATGTAAGCACTTTACCCCTACCAGACAGAATGCTTCTTTATATTGGTTCATTTGTCCTTGATATTTTTCCATTTTGTTTGCTTTGTAAAATTATTTTTCTTAGTTCTTTGTTGCATTTGCAATTTAATTAGAGTTTTATGAAAGCAGGAGCCTGGAAGATATAAGGCAACTTGTTGGTTTTGTAAATTAGACTTCAACTGTAAGTGTTGAAGGGCTTTATCTAAGGAATGTTTGCATGTTCCTCATTAGTTGCAGAGAACAATGGAATGAGAAATAACATTTTAATGCTTGTAAGAAATTGGGGCAATGATATATTAGAAAATGTGGAAAGAATATATAATCGAATTTTAAAATGGGCAGGTCCTTTGCTTATATGACTGAGGTTGAGAAGCATGTCTCATGATATACATTGACCCTGTAAATTAGACCTTCTTTTATGGAGGGAAAGTGGTTTGGATCTTCTATCCCCTATAAGGATTCTTGATAATTCTCTTCGGCTTTATTCAAAGAATTCACCTTGGTTTTAGTGAGGTGAGCTTCTGATTCTTTATTGTCACAAATTAAAGCTAAAGAGTCTTGCTGCTTATACAATTCCTTTTTTATGGAGGATAAAAGGGCATTGAGAAATAGAATAGAGATAAATATTAAAAAGGATTATGTGTAAACTTTAAGGTAACCACCACACAATTGTGGGCATCTATAAGATGTTCCTTCAAATGGTTTATGTGCAACCCAAGGAATGCATTTGGCATCTATATTACCAGAAACAAGAAACATGCAGCAGAATGAGAAATGGAACATACAAGAAATGGTTACAGTGTGTTAAAAAAAGTAAGAAAATACTATATCCACCATATTGTGGAGGTGAGTGTCAGTGGGGCCACAAAATATGAGTCTTGATTTCACTGTAGACCACTAGAACCCAAGATCCTCGATTGCTTTGTGAGATCATTTTGCAATGTGAGAAAGGGTGCTTCCAAATAAGTAGCCTCAAGAAGAATGCTCTCTTAAGGTTTGCATAGCCATGTTCCTTCATTTTCACTGCTACGTACATAGTCGCACCTTCAAACAGCTGTGATGCAGCCTCAAACAATTGGGTTTATTGTCAAGTTAGATGCCTGTCCTCATTACCCACCATCAAACATCGGATTTATAATGCAAAATCTCTATTATATATTGCATAGAACCTGCATGAGCCTTGTATCCTTGCAAATCTCTCGAGGATCTCATCATTCCATTGCTTGCGAGGAACATCTGCAATATCAGTTTCTATAGCTTCTTGTTTGTCTTTATAGGCGCTTGTGCTTGTGTTTCTTTTTGTTTTGTTTTGTGGGGGCAGGGGAAAGGGATGGTGCGCTGCTCGTTTGCTTCTTTTGGTGCAAAAATTCGAGAGACCTCCTTTTATGCCCCTCATATCTAGTTTTGTAAGTCAAGAATTTCAAGATAGAAAGGACTGTTTTCAAGAAAATAATAAAATAATAATAAGTAAATATTAATAATTAAATAAATTAATTAAATTAGCTGCCCGTTAATTATGAAAGGGAACTTATGTCAAAAGACATGGCCTTTAACCCTTGTGGCCAGTCAACTCCTATAAAGGAGAACCACCCAAGGGCTTGTAAACCATCCTCGAATATTGAATAATAAAATATATTGTTTTACATACAAATGTGTATTACATTGGCGATTCGCGAATATAAGTGAACAAAAAAATTCTTGTTCCAGTGGTATTAGAGCCGGTTCTCATTTCACTGTTGTTCAAACCACCATTCGCATAATTGTTCCCTATCTTTGTGTCCTTATCCTCTCCGCCATGCTCATTTTCCCTGCCCACAAAGCCTGTGTCAGATCTCACCCTTCCATTAATTCCTGTCATTTTTCTCCACAGTCGTTTCTTTTCCCCACGCCATCCGTACCTTCCACCGCTCACTGTTATCCACTCTGGTCCATTGTGCATTACAACATCCATCTCCACATTGCTGCTGTCAACTGCGTCCCTGTCCGTTCCGGTTTGTCTGCCTCCGCCGCCAAATCAACGTCCAACTCTGCTCCTGTTTCGTCCTGTTCCACAGTCACCTCGAACACCTGCTGTACGCCCTTGAATCCACGCATACTTCGTCGCACTTTGCCATCATTAAATTCGACAATTCTTACCATGTCCTCCTGCCCTGACAGTCATGGTTGTGGATGCTACTTTCATTTCCTTTGGATCACTCTTTTAAGTATGGATGCTCGCTATTTCATGTATGATCTTCTTCTCGGAGCATCCTAGGGACTATGCTATCTCATGTTGTATGAGGTTCGACATACTGATTGTCTTCACTTTGATGAAGTTTGCTCTTGGTTCTTTGGAGCTGTTTGGATGGATATGGTGTTCACATTGTCTTTCTTTGCTTGGAGATGCTACTTCTCGGTTGAGTGGGTGTTTTAGGTTGGAGAGGACTCACTCTTCTTAGTGGATGGTCATGGTTGATGGTCTTCTCATGGTTGTGGATTCTACTTTTATGCCTTTGGATCATTCCCTTTACATATGGATTCTAGCTATTTCATATGGTGACTATGTATGATGGTGTTCTTTTTGTTGGTATGTCATTGGGGGTGGGGGGTGTTCTACATGGTCCTCTTTTCTTGAGTTAGAAAGAGGGGCACTACATACTTCCTTGGTGGTATAGCCTTTTCCTAAGGTTGGATGATGTATTTGAGGTATTAGTGCATTGATGGTGGTGTGAATATAGGTTCAAGCCTAGGTAGAGCTTATATTTTGTTGTTATCATGGCGGGGCTTTGCTAGGAGGCATAACTTTTTGTTGAGATTTCTAGGACATAAAAGCTAGAAACAAATTTTCTTCAACAAATAACTACTTCGAATGATCAATTGGCATTAGTTCCATATTGTATTGAATCAATATCATTAAGTAGTTATACAAAAGAAAAATATCAAATCAGCATAAAAAATCGTTGGGTATATTTAGTTTTTCAGAGCTACTTTGATTAATGCTTATTTTTTGAACGATTTTTTGAAAAAATCGTCATCGCGATAAAATCGCGATTTTTACGAAAAAATCGCGATTATTTTGGTAAAAATCGTGGGCCCATCAAATAGAAACCCTATAAGTTCAAAAATCGATTTTTTTTTTGGTCATTTTTGCAGCCCTCTCATTTTCCTAACACACCCTGTTGGCAGTTCATGGTAATGTTAAATTCTTAAAGTAAAAGTGATATTTCCTTTATTTTTCATTTTCATCCTTTTACTTAAATTTTTAACATTACCATGAAATGACTCATGATGTTTAAGAGTGGTTTCGACCTCATTGGATTTCATATGGAGAAACTAGAATTTTAGATTTCACTCAAAATTCAGCAGACTTAATGGTTTTCAGGGTTTCATGGTTTGGGGATTTGCATTGTTTCCATTTGATTCTATTATGTGTAAGGGCATGAGATTGGCATTTGATCAAGAGTATGAAGTCCTTTAAGAACCTTGATGTTGGTGGCATTGATTGTTGAACTTTGTTGATGTTGGTGGTATTGATTGTTGAACTCCCCTACTGTGGCCTTAACAAGAATGTACCCTTCACTCAAAGGAAAACAACGGGTTAGGCATGTTAATCTTTTCCTACCGCATTTTAAGGTTGAGCAATCCAAGTCTGAAGACTTTGAGCTAGATGATGTTTATGTATCTCTTGTTGATGATCCCATTTCTAGTAGCGATGAATCAATGATGAGTTTCATGAGGAGGAGGAGGAGGAGCAACAATAGGAGGAGGAGGAGGAGCAACAATAGGAGGAGGAGGTGACACCACCTACCCCTGCTACTGGTAGAGGACGTGGTCTACCTCCTTTAACTCCTAGTGCTTCAGGATCTGGAGCACAACAGAGTCCATTGCCAGCCCCGCCAACTTCTTCGTCTAGAGGGAAAGTTGTTACATTTTCTCGCAAGAGGGGCAGAGGAAATCAGTAGTATAGGTTATTTGGTGCATTCCTTTGTATATAACATTATGACTCATGATATGAGATACATTATTGTATTTTTTGTTGATATTTTGAGGTTGAGTTGAGACTCAGGACTTAGTATTCAGGACAGGATTCAGTTTTATGTGTGATGTAGCACTAGACATGATATTACACATCTTATATATTAGTTTCTTTTTCATATTTATGTGTCAATGCATTTATTTTATGCTGTAGATGCTTTAGATATTAAAAAAATTGAAAAAAAATGAATATTTTTGTATGTGCCGATTTTTTCCCGATTTTTACGATTTTTTCCGATTTTTTCCCCTCGGCGATTTTATCCCGATCGCAATTTTTGTTACTTTGATATCGACCAATAAACCATGAAAGAGCAGTAGAAAATAACCATGAGACAAGAGACATAGAAATAGGCCAGAGGCTAGGGCAAAACTCACAAGGTAAAAACCCATAAATCTTTCCTTATGCAAGAGAGGGAGTTCAATTCATCATTACAACATAAATCATATCAAGATAATAGGAAAATGTCAAATGATGGAGGAAACCTCTCCTTTATATAGACTTCCAAGGAGTTCAAATGGGTGCCTCTTTGGGCCCAACCGACTTGAAATAACATGAAGCCGACTTGCATAATTTGGAGGCAAAAATGAAAATAAAAATTTTCAATTTTCTTCATGATGAAAATACCAACCATGGCTACCATATTTTCCAACACTCCCTCTTATTAGCCAGGGAGGTACATTTTATTCTCTCCCAAGGTCAATCTTCCCGACCAATCATAAGTCTCACAACCCACAACCTAAGGAAGAGATCACAAATACAAATTATCTCTCTCTTTATCAAGATCAATCTTCCCAACCAATCCATAGGTCTTTCGTCTCACAGACTAAGTGTTAATTTAGGTTAACATGTTTTTTTCTTAGGACAATTACTTCAATGATTCAGATGAGCCTAAGGTTAATTCCATTTATTTCAATAACAATCACATAACTATTATTCATTGACAATAGTTATTGAAAGAACATAAGTAATCATATGCAAAAGACAAGCCAAGACAAGAGGACACAGCGATTGGCACAAGCCAGGGAAAAACACCAAGATGGGGAAAACCCTTTATAAATTTGTTAGTGAAAATTCAACAGAGAGAGAGAGAGAGTACAATGATAAAGTTGTTAGTGTCAGTTAGTTCTGCCTGTCACCAGTGATCAAATATGCTCTTACAAGGTTTTTGTTAGGGTATTAAGTCAATTTTGTATCGTTTCAGTAAGTCTTCAAATAAAAATTTGGTCACTGGCTGGTGTGTCTAGGTCTGTTAATACTTTCAAAAATATCATGTTTTGGTCATTGCCATCATTCAGTTGAATGAGTCACCATTGAAATGTCTCCATTATCATCTCAGTCCCAGCATCTTGGTCATCATTCAACTCATTTCATTAAATGTCACCATTAGGTCTTAGGGTCAAAATCATAAAAAATCTGTCATTTCAACTTGACATTGAAGGAGTAGTAATATGGAACATGCTCAATAAAGTCTTTTTGAAGTGTAATTTCATTTCAAATATGATGTAATATGTTTCTCAATGTTCCAAAGTTGTAGTTTTAAATCAAAATGTAAAAAAAACACATGGTGGGGCCACTACACCACTATGAAGAGAATTTGATTTCCAAAAGCTACAAAGACCATACAAGCATTTCTTTCACTCATTCCATTGGCATTGAGGACTAACTCACCAGCAAAGACCATCTTAGTACACCAAGCATCGAAGGGCACTCTCAAAAGGTGATTGGCACCCTCTCCAGTCAACCACACTGCGTTTTCAGGCAACCACGCCGTGTTTTTGAGCCTTCGCTGCGTTTTCACTTCTAGAGGCAAAAATTTCATCTTCAAGGGTTTTCAGGGGCAATTGAAGGTTCCATCAGCTTGTTGACAAGTAAGTTGAAGCTCTTGCCACCTCCAATCAACATTAATTTCATTGTTTCAGTGGTGAAACCCTCCCACAGTCCCCACGCTACGTTTTTGGTGGTGAGCTCCATAGTTTGAGTTGCAAGCAAAAACACCTAATTCACTACATGTTCTACCCTTCCCCACACTCAAATACATTTCCCACAACCCTCTTGCCCTCTCGCCCTCATTTCCCTAACCCCTACACCTAACCCTAGCTCCTACGCTGTGTTTTTGGGCATTTTTAGGGTTAGGAATGTGTTTTAATTCCCTACATTAATCCCTACACTCTTTTTATCATTTTCCACTTCCCTAATCTTCCTAATACACCTATCTAGCTCCCAAAATTTTCCTACCCTCATATCTTCTCCCTAAATCCCTTCATCGAGGTGGCTGATCCCATTGTTTCCAGTGTGGAAAAAGTCGTGAAAAAGTCGCGACTTTTTCAAAAAGTTCTGAATTTTTGCCAGAGTTGATAATATCGGCAGACTTTTTCATGACTTTTTCAACTCCGAGAAAATCGCAATTTAATTGTCGAAGTCTCGACTTTTTGCCGAGTCGATTGAAAAAGTCGGCTGTCTGTCAAAAGTGATGTTAAGAGGCCAAAAATACGACTTTTTTCAGTCATTGTTTTGTCAGTTTGTTGCGTTTGAGGCTGTGGAGACTTGAGGAGGAGGTTTTCGTTGCCATTTGCGTTGGGATCTGCAGATTTCTACACCGCTTTCTCCACCACTCAAGCTTGGAGATTGAAGGTGCCGGACTGCCGGGGTTTGCTACTGTTGCCAGGTATGTAGTTTCTTTCTTATTCTTTGTCATTTTGTTACATAAATAATAAATATTAAATGTCTTCTTAAATGATAAATAATTCAATCGGAATCCCCTTGTTTGGTTGCTATGGGGTACTTTAAAACTCGACTAGCTACAACCTACTAAATTGTATGGCATGCCGCATACATTGTTTTGTTGGGTTCTTGATTATTAGATTCCAAATATTGCACCATGAATCTTAAGGATTGACCAGTCTTACCTCTGTGCACAATTTTATGTATCTATGATTATTGAAATTTGTGCTTAGAATCTAGAGTCTAGAGTCTAGAGTCTAAACTCTAGATTGAATTAATTTTTAAAACTTCAACAGTTCAACTTTCAAGAATCAAAATTCAAATAAAAAAATTTCAAACCCTTGTTTACTATTTACTAGTGATTTTAATTTTTGTGTGTGTTCAAGTGAGTGAGAACTAGAAGTTAGAAATAGAAGAGGCATTTAAAATTTAAAATCAACAATTACATTTGTGTTTGCTTCTTATGTGATGGGAAATTTTTATTTTTTTTTCAATTTTTGTTTTGTGCCTAGGTTCAAACTTCAAAAAGTTTCAAATAAAATGCCAAGGATTTTGGACCTTATGTGGGAATATGGTGAACCTGATCTTATACCCGAAACTTGAGGTGTCAATAGAATGTATTTGTCTTGCAAGCTGTGTGGAAAACATATGTCAGGGGGTGTCAACAGATTAAAATTCCATTTGGGGCAAATATAGAACTTTGCCCAAATCCATCTCCAGAAATCATTCGACAGGCCATTAAATCGTTGATGGATAAAGAGGATGTCAAAGACACCTGGGCAACAATAAAAAGCCAACTTGTAGGGACCTCAAGAGTGGGGGTAAGTGAGAGTGGTTCTTTTGCTTCAGCATTACCTTCCACTCCCAACCCCTCAGCATTCTCATCTTTTTTTGTCCCTAGAACTACACCTGGTGTACAACCTAGCATCAAATCAGCTATTAAAAAAAAGGAAAAGGCAGAAGTTGACAGTTTGGTGAGTAGATGTCTTCTATGGAGTGATGTTCCTTTCAACATTGCCAAGACAAACCCATTCTACCAACCTATGTTTGATGCTGTTGCTGTCATTGGCCCAGGGTACAAAGCCCCTACCTTTGCGAAGTTGAGCAGGCCTCTTCTTCAAGATGAAAAGAATGATTGCACTGCTAGATTGGAGGAGTTTAGGGCATCATGGGAACACTCTAGATGCACAGTCATGTCAGATGGTTGGACTGACCAAAATGGTAGGATCCTTGTTAACTTCTTGATTAGTTGTCCCAAGGGGACAATGTTTATGAAATCTGTTGATGCATCTGCACACATTAAAGATGCACGTTTATTATGTGAGTTGTTGGACATATTCATTTAGGAAATAGGCCGACAAAATGTTGTCCTAGTCATAATGGACAACACTGCAAATTATGTTGCAGCTGGCAGGTTGCGTATGGAGAGGTATCCTACCCTGTTTTGGACACCTTGTGCTGCTCATTGTATTGACTTGATGTTGGAGGATATAGGTAAGATTCCTATGGTGAGGCATATTGTTGAATCATCCAAGAGCATAACAAAATTTATATACAATAATGCATCTGTACTTAGCTTGATGAGAAGGTTCACCAACAACAAAGAATTGGTGCGTCTTGCGATAACACGCTTTGCCACTACTTTCATATCTCTTCAGTCTTTGTTGAATTCTATGTGGACGTGAAGAGCATGTTTCTTTCACATGATTGGCGTGAGTTATCTATTAGCTGCAAACCAGAGGGAGAGGGCATATGCAAACTAATTTCATATGATCAAAACTTTTGGGCAGGAGTAGAGGAGGTGTATGCCATTTCAGAACTTTTGGTAAGGGTTCTTCGGTTGGTTAATGGAGAGAAGCCCGCAATGGGCTACTTGTATGAGGCCATGGATAGGGCCAAAGAAGCCATTCATGCTTATTATGAAGATAAGGGAGACGAGGGGTTAGAAAAACAATAGGTCATATGGAGAGTGATTGATGACTGATGGAACAATGCCCTCCATCGCCCCATTCATGTTGCAGGTATCTACCTCAACCTTGCATTTGCTTACTCTTGTGGTTTCAAATTTGATGCCAAGGTGATGGATGGATTCTTCACATGTGTTGAGAGGATGGTGACATCTGAGCAAGAACGTGAAGATATTTCTAAAGAAATGGAAATATATAGCATGGTAGGTGGCACATTTGGTTTTACCATGGCTATTAAGAATAGGACGACCAAAATGCTAGGTAAGCTTCAGTTTGTTTCAATTTTCAACTTTCAAATTTCATAATTCATTGTCTCTTCATAATTTTTGCTTCTCATTTTTATTTTAACTTGTAG
The DNA here is from genome assembly GCA_034641835.2 of Pinus albicaulis. Taxonomy (NCBI): domain Eukaryota; kingdom Viridiplantae; phylum Streptophyta; class Pinopsida; order Pinales; family Pinaceae; genus Pinus; species Pinus albicaulis. The sequence continues at coordinate 887,087,209 of CM076577.1, forward strand.
ATGCTTGGTGGACAAGCTATGGTGGTAGAGTACCCCATCTCCAAAAGCTTGCCATTCGAGTGCTCAGCGAGACATGCAGTTTCTCTGGGTGTGAGCACAATTGGAGTGTATTTGACAAAATACATAGCAAAAAGCGCAACAGGTAAAAAAATTTCAAATTAAATTTTTGAAATAATTTGATTATTTTTGCTATATAAATTTTCTAAGTACTAATTTATAATTTAAGACCCTTTTACAGATTGGAATCCCAACGCCTCAATGACATGGTGTATGCCTACTACAATCTTCGATTGTGGATGAGACAAATTCAGAAAACTCCTGATATGGATGTCATCTCATTGGACAATATTGATACCACTGCTGCATGGAGGGTCGAGACTGAGAGGTTGGCCATGAAATCGATCCCTAATTGGTTAGATGTGGATCCAAAGGCACTAGTGCCAGAGGAGGTAGCAGTTGCAGGGGAGGAGGAGCCAGAGGTAGAGGATGAGGAGCAGGGTCAGGAGGCAGAGCTGGAGGAGGATGTGGAGGAGGAGGTGACACCATCTAGGATGGGTAGCGGCAGCAATAGAGGACAAAGGCCACCTCTTTTATTTGCTTTTAGAGGACGACTGGGTCCATTTGTATCCCCAGGGGCAGGGCCTTCTTCCTTTAGAGGAAAAGGCAAAGCCATTCCCTATTCTTGTAAAAGGGGCAGGGGATCTCGTTGACTAATTACTTTATGACATGGAGAAGGATCTCAATGACTAATTACTTTATGACATGGAGATGACTCATGATATACATTTATTATATTTTTTGTTGATATTTTGACTCTTGAGACTGAGATAGGAGTCAGGACTCAAGATTAAGGGCTCGATTCACTATTTTGATATGTGATGTAGCACTAGACTTCATATACATATTATATATTAGCTTTCTTTACATGTTTATGTGGAAATGCATTTATTTGATGTTGTGGATACTTTAGATGCTAAAAAAATTAAAAAAAAATTGAATAATTTTGTATTTTTTTAATTTTGCCGACTTTTTCAAAGAACTCCAGACTTTGGCGAGTTTTTCAACTTTTTGACCCTTGCCAATTTAATCCCGACTTCGACTTTTTCCACATTGCTTCCTCGCCTCCCCCCACCTACTTCCCCTTTCTTTCGCTAGGGTTTTGCTTTGCAAATTGTAAACAATGGAGGGAGGAAAGAAACCATACAACAAAGGAGGACAAGTGTCAAGGTTTGAGCCACTTAACACTCAGGAGTTGATGTCTTCATCATTGGCCAAACAATGTTTTCAAAATGTAGGATGTTTAGGGTTTTGTGAGAAAATCCAATAAGTTGGATATTGTGGCAAGTTAACAAGCTTGTTTGCCACAAACCTTAGGAGAGATAGGGTCATCGTTGCAGGAGTAAGTTTTACAATTTCAATTGAGGCCATAGCTACAGCTACAGGGATACCAAACAGTGGAGAAAAGTGGTTCAAGAGCTCAAACTTGGATGTTCAAAATTACAGAGCTTTCATTAAAAGTCATTATAAAGATGCCATCAAGAAAATTTTTCCTTTTGGACAATTACTAGACAAGTTTGCTCCATTGATGAAGACCATAATGAGGTATTTCACATGTGAGGGTAGATTCTCAAGGTTGTACAAATATCATGTCAGATTGTTGATGCACTTCATAGGTGTAAAAACTCTTAATCTACCTTACTATCTCTACAAAAGGTTGACTAAAATGGCAGAGAAAGTGCAACATAAAGGGAGTGATCACTAAGTTAGTCTTTTCCACCATGGCCTCATCAAAATCATTGTCTTACACCAGCTTACACATATGAAAATCTCTTGGGAGACATTCATTCAATTCACTGTCTTTTTTCCCTCTGCTACTCAGGCTACTATCCAAAGTACACCATCAACACCATCCAAGCCAAAGGAGGTTGGCTCATCTAGCAGAATTTCAGTCAAGAGGACACCTAGGGCAGGGGTGACACAAACTTATATCAGAGGTAAGAGGCTTGTGTTTGCACCAAACATTATTGAAAGGGCCAAGCCTACATCAACTGAACATGGATCATCATCACACCATGAAACACCTTTGCAAGATTAGGAGCCATTCCATCTTAACACTAACATGGTAGACTTGGAGTTGAATGAAGAGAACAAGACACCAGAACAGATCATCATGGAGAAAGATGTTGAGATCAGAGAACTTAAAGAAAGCTTGTCAAAGGCCAACTTTTTGGTTTCATTCTTGCAACAAGAGAATATGCAATTAAAGGTAAATCGACTACTCTTGAATAAGCCTAAGGTTGATTTGAGCAAAGAAGATGTAAAAGGTAAGGCTGTGGTTGAGATAGATGGTTCAGATGATCAGGAAGAACAGTTAAGAAGAAAGAGACCAAGGACTAGAGGCCTCAAAAGGCACTTGAGCAACAAAGAAGCACAACTCCACCAAGGACCCAAATGACAGTTGATGAGCTAATATTGGCTTGATAGAGTCAATTGTCACTTGGAAAAACTCCTGAAGAGGGCAAATAAGAAAAATAATATACAAAGACACATGGCCATGCATTACTACACAAGAAATCAGGTGTCTCAAGTAAGAATCAAGTAGTTGATGGAAAAACTCAAGGAAATCCTAATGTAGTAAAAAGAGAAGGGTAAGTTGGATTTTCTTGCTGATGCTTCACTCATAGCATAACATACCATCATAGGTCTCCATGGAGCAATTTTGGAATGATTTTGAGCAAATTTGGAATTTTTTTCACAAATTTAGAAGTTTTTAGGCATTTTGGCAATTTTACACAGTTTTTGTTCCAAAAGGGTAGCGAGCCTTACGCTGCGCTTTTGTTGGGGGCATTCAAATGACAATTTTTGTATTCTTGGATTGCTTTTGATTTGTACATCAACTTCAGCAATTGGGAGAGCCATGTCAGCACATTCTAGTGGGTGAAAAGGTAAAAAATCTACCTAAAAATCACCTTTCTGCTTGTTTTTTCAGAGGCACGCTGCGCTTTTGAAGTAGTTGTGGGAGAAATGATTTTTGGAGGGCTAGAAGCAGTCTTTTTCAGTGCTTGAAGATCCTATGATGTAGTAGACAGGTAGAGCTTTCTCCAACATCTTTCAGATCTTGATTTCGGCCTTGGGAACCCCTCCAAAAGTCACTTACAAGTAGCACACTGCGTTTTCTCCTGGCATGCTGCGCTTTTTTGTTAATTCGCTGCGCTTTTGCCTGGAACTCATTTTTCTTAGTTTGCTCAGTCCAGTTCGACTTTTGCTGATGTAATTTGTAATTTTTGGGGTTGTAATGATGCATTGAGGTGTAAATATGCTTGTTAAAGTGAAAATTAGGTAGATTCATGCTTGTAAATGCTTTTCAAGGTCAAATGTATCAGTTTTTCTATTGTGAGGAGAGTTTTTAAACCTCCCTAGTCATTAGGCTTGGTTGAGGAATTTTGATTTTTTAGTCATTTTGATGGTTGGACATCAGAGGGTGAAACTCTTGTAGCTTGTACTTCATCTTTCTATACAGGAAATCAAAGGACCAGTTGCAACTATTATTCAAGAATTCTCGTGTTGTGAGTTTGTGATATCGCATTTTCTCTATTATAGTTTTATATGAATGATATACTTGTCTCCTTACCATATTTTCCTAAGAGATTTATAAGCAAAATTATTTCATGAAAGCTCTGTTTTGTTGGTAATGTCATTTTATGTAATCTTCCTTCTTGTTTAATGAATTCATGGTGCACATGGTCGTTAAGATTTTCTTCCTCTTTCAAACTCTACACTACACCGACAGACTCCTAAGCCCATCACAGAAGCATAGCTATCTTGCACCTTCATATCTCTTGCAGTTGTGACCTCTGATACTTTGACCTAGTTACCTGGTTTTCATCCTTGATTTAGTAGAAAAACCGTAAAACTTTCAAAACCCTAGTGTGTAGCTATCTAGCCTAAAATCCACTCTTGCACTAGTGAGATCCTTGGCTGTGTTTTTCATAGGGAGATCCCTCTCTGGTTTGGTAGGAGTAGCTACCAAACTAAAAGTTTGGTTTGAGGTTACCTCCGTCAATATCCTTTCAGCCTTGCGACATTGTGGAGGCTAACATTTCTGGCACCGTTGCCGGGGAACGAAGTGACAAATCTTCTCTGGGTGTATTATTACATTTTCATCGAATTCTAGGCCTGTGGGTGATAGGGCCTAGTTTTCGAGAAGGCTGATTCAAGTTGCAGAGAGCCAAAGTGCAGAAACAAGAATACACTGGCTCCTAAAAGGTACACACGATCAAATCTAGATCCACATCCAGCTTTTCTCGTTGAAGATCCGGAAAGACTCATAAGAAAACAAAGACCTCAACATTCAAAGATTCAGTCAAGTTCATCTACTTTGGTAAGGTCTACATCTTTACCTTCAAAATTGCTTTCACTTGAAGATATTCCTTTTGATCTGAAGTTCGAGTTACACTGTTTAGATCCAAATCAGAAACATCTTTGTTCAAAATTGTATTTGATCCTTTAAGGTTATCTAAAGTAACATCTCTATCTGAAGTTGTATTCGACTCTTTAAAGCCCGAAACTAGTTTATCATCCATAGAATCCAACTCAGAAGCATATTTTGAAAGGAAGGTTTGGAGTCAATTTGACAAGCTTCAAAAACTAGCAAACCATCTTCAATATACCTCCGAGAAGGCTTTCATACAATATCAACAGGACCTCTTATTTGCTGATCCCCTTTCAACTTCATCTGTTCACATTGTTTCTACATCCCTTCACACCGTTGTTTCTTCATCATCCACACTTTCTCCTACACAACCACTTCTCATACCAACACTTCTTGTTGTGACTACAAGCTTACCTCCTAGAACAACTATGGCTAGATTTTCTCCATTAGCTCTGCCGAGACAGCTCACTGATTTACCTCAGAACTATGGACAAAGGCTACCTCTTTTTGATGGAACCACTGAGATTACAACGAGGCAACGCATTGATAAGATCATAGATTTCATAGATTTAGAAGAAGTAGACAGTGATGCTGCGAAGATGAGAATTATTGCTTAGAGTTTCTCAGGAGAAGTGAAAAAATGGTTCAGAGCTTTGGCAGCTGGTTCAGTGCAGAATTCATAGCAGTTGACAGATCTTTTCCTTGCTAAGTGGGAGGAAAAGAAAAATCCACTTCAGATATTGGCCGAATATAACTCATTGAAAATACAACCTAATGAATAAGTTCAAGACTATACTACCCACTTCAATAAGGTGTATAATTCCATTCCCGTCAATATCAAAGCTCCACTTGATTTGGCCTTGTTGCACTATCCAAATGCTTTTGACCCTGATATGGCATACCAGCTTAGAGAAAGAAATCTCACCTCACTGGAGGAAATGCAGAAAAATGCAGACAATGTTGAAGCTAATCTCTTGATGAAGAAATCAAAAAGCAAAGTTGAAAAGAGAGTCACAATTAAGGAAGAGCCATCAAGTTCATCTGAAGCAAAGTTGGATAGTTTGACTAGAACTGTGGAGAAGATGGTAGAAAAAATGTCCATTTCAAAAAGGCAGCTAGACAATCAAATCCAAAATCCCAATTTCTGAGGATAACAACAGCAACCACAGTTCAGGATTAGGTAGAGAGAGCAGAGAGCTCCACATTAGCAAGCTCAACAACAAATCCGCACTCCATTACAACAGAACTATGCCCAAGGACCTGAAGATGAAGATGTCATTGCTGAAGAAAACCTTCTCTTTTCAAAAGATCTAGGACCTATTTATCTTACAGAGGATGATGAGTATACTGAAGAAATATATGTGCCAGATGACCATAACTTGTACTTGCAAATGATGATGGGTTGGCAGTCCAATCTGAAGACTATCAAAGGGGGTACATAAATGCTCTTAGCTCATCGCAGAGACAATACAGTTTGAGAAACTGAGATGTTCCTATTACTTCTACTCAAAATAGGACAACTCAACAAAAAGATACTCAACCCAAACAACCTTCCCAAGCTAGTCCAAACAAGGAGAAGGAGCCTGCTGCCATGAATCAGAGCAAGAACAATGAGCCTTCTACAAGTACATCTAAGAAGGATAAGGAAGTGCAAAGGAAGGAATCTCCAACAAGAGAGCATCCTGAAAAGCGGGATACCATTGTAAAGGAGGTAGAGAAGCAATCTAACTTGTTTAGCTTAGAGTGAAATTTCTAAGTTAAAGGTGTCTATTCCCTTCACTGAGCTTGTAAAGAATGATAGATATAAATCTCAAATTGCCAAGATCTTGAAAGTAGATCACATTTCAGACATGGTCAATGTCAGTGATGACCATCCCGAACTTCTATTTGCTCTAGCCGTAGATGGAAATCTTGAAGATAGTGAAGTCCCTCCCTTTTATCTCAGCTTGAGGATTCATGATTATATTCTCCATAATGCCATGTTGGATTCCAGGGCCTCACATAATTTAATGCCGAAAGCTATCATTGATAAGTTGGGGTTGGATATAACCCGACCCTATCATGGCCTCTATTCTTTTGATTCCGATAGAGTCCGATGCCTTGGTCTTATTAAAGACTAGTTGTCTCTTTGGATCAAATTCCTGCCAGAAATGTGTTGATGGATGTTGTAGTTGCTGACATACCTCCAAGGTATGGCATGCTACTTTCACGGCCTTGGAGAGCCAAATTAAGGGGTACTCTACAACTTGATTTTTCATATGCTACAATTCCGGTATTTGGCCAACTTAGGAAGCTATACCGAGAAGTGAAAATGAAATACACGATCACTAGCAAGGATAAACCCAAAAGTGACCCCATTCACTCTGTACACACTGATTTAGAGTCCTTCATATTGTGTAATGATCATAGTATCGATGATTTAGATAGTCAACTTGTAGAAGGTGAAGAAATTTCAAAATTGTCAAATAGTGTCCAAGCGGTCTTGAATGCAGAAAACATAAATCATAATTCCGAAAGCTTGTAGCCAAGCACTTCAGAGCAAAAGTCAGTAAATCACAACAAAGATCAATTGAGTCAGAGAAAGGTAAAGAACATGTTGAGACAACGGGTCAAAAAGAAGAAAAGACAGATCAACCCACAGAATTCAGCTTCCTGATGATGAGGATGGTCTTTGGACCATGGATTTCGATGGTGCTTTGGGAAAAGATGGAGCTAGTATCGGAATTTGGATCCGCAGCCCTATACATCAGTCATCTAAAGTCCCACAGGATGTAAGATTGTGTTCTTATATGCTAGCTTTTGACTGTTCGAACAATGAGGCAGAATATGAGGTCTTGATCACCGGTCTCTGAATTTTGAAATGGCTAGGTTTCTATTCTATGATTAATTCCTAGTTCTATTCTGCAATTTAATTGAATGTCACAGAACCTATACTCAAAGAGTTATTGGTTTCTTGTTCAAAGTAGTTCTTTTGAGGAAGAGCTTTGTTTATGAAATGATGAGGAAATTACAGAGAGATTTCAGACCTTATAGTGATGTTGTCTTCTGTTCCTATGGCTATAGATCATTTTTAGTTTTTAGAACAAGAAGATGTTTGTGAATAATGAAGGCTGTCTTGTTAATCCTATCAACTAAAGTAATTTATTGTGCAATGGATGACAATTTGAATATGAGATGCAAGTGTAATGAGTTAATCTAAGAATGAACCTAAGATGCCACTAAACTAGAACAATGCTGAACTATAAGTCATCATCAAACTTGAAACAAAGTAACTGAACATGAATTAAATGCAATGAAACTCTGGAGCATTCTAACTATACTAACATGCATTATTCTATGAAGTTACACAATCTGTTTGTTCATCATCAGTGATATTTTGGAAGAGTTCCTTCTTTTGGAAGAGGTAGAACAATTCTGACTGTGTAATTGGATGCAATTGCAAGCAAATAGACTGAAAGCAAATGAAAAACTAAGTTATCACATCCATACCCTACTCGTCATTATGATGTCTTGGGCAAGCGTTTAAGAGCAAGAACAGAGATGATACTTAGTACAAACACACAACTAAATCATTCATTATCATGGTCATGTCTTGAACTTCTTAAGGATGTCTTGGAAGAGTTTCTTCTTGTGGAAGAGTGATTAGAACAAGTGTAACTGTGATAATGAATAGCAAAAACTACAACTAAATCCTACAATACCATAGCTATTCATCATTCATCATTATAATTTGTTGGAAGAGTGTCTTCTTGTGGAAGAGCTGGAATGAATATAACTACAGTAGCTAGTTAAAACAACTATAAATTCAACTCCTAATCCTACAATACCATAGTCATTCAACATTCGTCATTATAATCTGTTGGAAGAGTGTCTTCTTGTGGAAGAGCTAGAATGAATACGAATACAGTAGCTAAAACAAAACAACTACCAATTCAAATGCAAAACGTAAAGGCAGCTAGGAAAACTTATCTAATTTACGCAAAAGAAATCCGTGCAAGAGGCTGGGGCCCTCTACCACTTGACGACATTCAACTCCAAATTAAATCACGCCTTCAAAATAACTTTGTCTGCTCCATTAACGATGCAATAGTTTGAACATAACACTCTGCGTCTTCAAGGACGTAACACAGAGTTTAAACAAAATCTAGCAGCAAATCTAACATAAAATCTCTAACATAGCTCTTGGTCTCCCAAGAGTTTATAAAGCAAATGCACGTAACAATAATTACAACAATTTAGGAACAATGTCTTTCCTTATCCGAATCACGTTAGGAGTCTTTGAAGTGGCTGCGTGAAGAAGAAAAGACATCTGGACTGAGACAGTCCTAATAGGAGTCTTCCTTCCTAAATGTGTTCCCCACGTTCAAAACCATACCCAGAATTCATTTCTTCCTCCATGATGAGCAACGAACCATGTATACATGACGTGGATCATGCCCATATGCGGTTTTTCTCAAGAGGCCACCTAGAACATACTCAAACATGAAGGCAGCTACAGAATCGCCAGTTAGCTACGGAATGTTTTTTTTATGCAGCTAGTTCCGGTCAAAATGCTTAGCAATGGAAAAAATCACAAAATTCAACAAGTCAGTCATGTAAATCATTCTAGAAGTAATTTTAACTATATTTATTGATCAATTGGGTTTAAGATAGAAATGGACAAGGGAAAATGAGGTAAAATGAGGTAAAGGAAAGCACAAATTTGAGGCTCAACATACCCCCACTGCTGTCTCTTTGCATGTCCTCATGCAAATTATCCTATGAATTCAGAGGCTTCTGCAAGGACATCTAATCCCCTTCTTCTCCTTTGTCTGAAAGCTAGAGGCCTTCTGGGTTTCCTGATCACAAGTTTGAACCTGAGATTGGTGAGTGCCCTGACTAGCTTTTTGTTCCTTGTCTTCAATTTCTCATTGGTCCTCTCCACTTTGTCTATATGCAGGGATAAGGTTGAGTTCATATCAGTTTTGAGCTTGATTTGATCTTTGAGAATTTCATTCTCATTTTTGATGTGTCTATTCAGCAATTCCAACTCATATCTATCCCTCCTCAATATATCTATTTCAGACAGTGGAGGACTGGGGGTTCTCTCTCTGCTTTCTGAAGCTGTCCTCTCTAAGGTTTCCACATAGTCATAAATTTCCTGTTGAGTAGGATCAATTTCAGGGGTTCCTTCATAAAAATCCTCTTCATCATCCTCTTCAATGGGTGTTTCTTCATCTTCTATATTGATTACCCCTGTTTGTTTGATTAGTGGTTTCTTCAGTTTTCCCTTTAATCTGTGGCTTCTCCTAGGCTAAGAGGATCCCTCTCCTTTCTCTGTGGCAGATTCCTTGATTATCTTCTCTTCCTTAAGTTGCCTCTTGATTCGAGTCAACTTCTCTAAAATGATTTCCTCACTGCTCTCTTGGACTGGTTTGTCAATTTCAACTTTTGAAGCCCTCCATTTCCTACTTCTCTTTGTAGGCTGTGGTTCAGGTGATGGTTCTTTTTCTTCTTCAAAATGATTTCTTATTAAGAAATCATCCCATGTATCATTTGTTTTAGCTAGATGATGCTCAATCAAAATTTTGACTAAACCATGATGATACAGGGTTGTCTCTAAAAATTGAACTCTTCTCTGAACACAGGAAGCCATCTTCTTCAGACTTTGAAGCAAGAAATATGGTAGGTTTAAATCTTCTCCCAGAAAATGCATCATTAGTCTGATGTGGTAGACATAAAATGTCCCATATCTACCCTCACATGTAACAAATTTTTGTAAAAGAAGTAGTATGTTTCTCCATTTGCTTTTCAATGCAGTACTGGGAATTCCTTTCTTGAATACACTAACATCCATATTTGGTGATTTTAAAATTTGTTTCCAAGAGTCATTGTGGAATTCTCTATTTTTAAACCATCTCTCTCCAGTTCTGAGCAATCCTGTAGCCTCTGCAATAAAAACTTCAGTGACAGTAAACTTGACATCACCTACTTCAACTTCGGTTCCTTGAAATGCTCTGGCAAATGTTTTAGTGACTTCCTTATGGAAGCCATTAAATTTTTCCAAAAATTGAAGCCATCCTATTTGTTGTAACATTTCTTTGCATTGTGGGTAACCTTCTAAATATTTTGAACCCACAGGTTCAGTCCTTACAATTAAACCCATGATTTTTCAATATCAAATTAACACTCTTCTACCCACAAAACAATGACTTTCACTTTCGGATTGAAATGGCTTCAAGCTTTAAATGAAAATGGCTCCAAACTTCATAATGACATACCTCTGATTGATAATGACAAATGCCTTCGAAACCTCGGACTGATATGCTTCTGTTGACAATTGAATTTTGAAGTGATATGCCTCTGTTTGATAATGAAAAATGCCTTCGAAACCTCGGACTGATATGCTTCTGTTGACAATTGAACTTTGGAGTGATATGCCTCTGTTTGATAATGAAAGCAATTTCAAATTTCGAGCTGATATGTCTCTGATAGACAGTGGAAGATGGCTTCAAATTTATTTTGTGCAATACCTCCGGCTCTTGGTAGCAAATGGTTTCGATTTTAACACCTCTGTCTTTTGGTGACAAAAGACTTCAAACTCAACACTACAACACCTCTGTCTCTGGTAACAAAAGACTTTAAACTCAATCACTGCAACACCTCTGTCTTTGGTAACAAAAGACTTCAAACTCCACACTGTTACAATTCTGTGTTTATAATGAAAATGCTTCAAACTCCGTCCACAGTGATATTTTATCTGCCCACAGTGATATTTTATCTGCCCACAGAATCAAGTGGCTTCAAGTCCTCACACTGTTATACTTCCAAATTTACCCTTCTACTCTGCTCTGCGTTTACAATGCTCAATGCTATTCAAACTGATATCCTTTGGCTCTGCTTTCAGTGATAATAATATCTCCGTCTTCGGAATGGAATGCTGGCTACGGAATGAAGTTATGGCAGTGGTCTCGGAATGGAGTAGTGGAGTGAGGTGGAGGGATTGTATTAATGATTGAGGAGACGGCGGAGGATTTTACGACGGCAGAGGGAATCATCATCATTAAATGCTTTGGTTAAGAGACATGGAAAATTCAAATGCTTTGGCCATTTCACCGCTTAAATGCTATCGAATATGAAATTTGAAATGGAAGATTTTAATACAAAGTCTGTAGAGGGTTTGTTGGTGTTTGATCAATAAAAACAATTAAAACAACCTTTCGAATAATCCACAACTAAACTATGCTAAAATTTTATGAAATGCCATCGTAATTTAAACTTGTTACCTCTGCCCTTTATTTGATTTTTGTAGCCTTTGTCTTCTCTGCTCATCTCTGGAGGAGTCTTCATAATTTTCTTGATGCTTTTGATTCATAAATACACTGGGTCACTTTGTTGTAATTCTGATGTCTTCTGGTTGATGCCTTCAGGGTTTGTAGTTGCGGAAAGACTGTCGGGCTGCAGAAAGGCTGATCAGCTGCAGAATGTCCACTGAGCTGCAGAATGTTCCTGTAGAACACTTTAATCATGAAAATGGAATGTTTTTGGAGTATGGGTGAAATGTTATGTGGTATGAATGAAAATAGATGATGGATTATGATATGTATGAAGTGAATAATGGAAAGGAATGGATTCAGTTCATGAAATGGAATGAAGGAACATAAGGGCTGTACTGCAATTCATGACATATTTTATTCACTTACAGCAAGATATCAAATTTTGTATTTTGACATGAAAATGAGATGGATGGAAGATGGAATGAGATGAATGAAATGTGGAATGGAGTGAAATATGAATGAGGAATGGAATGGAGTATGGATGGATAAGTGAATGGAGTGAGATAAAATGAATCATAAGCACTATGGAACTGAACTTATGATTTTTATAACAGTTGCTTATAAAAACAAAAATGGGAAAAGTTAGAGTGTCAGAGAGACTCTGATTTTCACCCTATCTTTTCTGTATAAACATGCCAATCAATGATTGGTTTTCATGTTTATACCTTTATTTTTTTTTTCAAAAGAGAAATGCTTCAGAAAATTTAATCAAGTTGATGAAGAAGAGAGACTCTTCTTCATTAACTTCACATCATTGTCTTCTTGGAACTTCTTGACAAAATCTTCTCTTGAGAGTGGCTTGTGGTATAGCTTCAGTCTATGACCATTCACAAGAAAAGTGACCTCTTCTTCATCTATAGTTCTGATTTTTACTGCCCCATTATCAAAAATTCGAACAATTTCACATGGCCCAAGCCAATGTGTCTGAAATTTCCCTTGAAAATCCTTGAATTTTGAATCAAACAAGAGAGCCCAGTCACCCTCTTTGAATTTCTTCTCCTTGATGTACTTGTCATGCCATCTAGCCCTTTGCTATTGGACTAGACTTGTTTTCTGAACTGCATCTTGTCTGATCTCATCCAACTCATTAATTTGCTCTGAAATGGAATGAAGGAACATAAGGGCTGTACTGCAATTCATGACATATTTTATTCACTTACAGCAAGATATCAAATTTTGTATTTTGACATGAAAATGAGATGGATGGAAGATGGAATGAGATGAATGAAATGTGGAATGGAGTGAAATATGAATGATCGATGAGATGGAGTATGGATGAATAAGTGGATGGAGTGAAATGAAATGAATCATAAGCACTATGGAACTGAACTTATGATTTTTATAACATCTGCTTATAAAAACAAAAATGGGAAAAGTTAGAGTGTCAGAGAGACTCTGATTTTCACCCTATCTTTTTCGTATAAACATGCCAATCAATGATTGGTTTTCATGCTTATACCTTTATTTTTATTTTTATTTTTTTTTAGAATAGAAATTCTTCAGAAAATTTAATCAAGTTGATGAAGAAGAGAGACTCTTCTTCATTAACTTCACATCATTGTCTTCTTGGAACTTCTTAATAAACTCTTCTCTTGAGAGTGGCTTGTGGTATAGCTTCAGTCTATGACCATTCACAAGAAAAGTGACCTCCTCTTCATCTATAGTTCTGATTTTTACTGCCCCATTATCAAAAATTCGAACAATTTCATATGGCCCAAGCCAATGTGTCTGAAATTTCCCTTGAAAATTCTTGAATTTTGAATCAAACAAGAGAGCCCAATCACCCTCTTTAAATTTCTTCTCCTTGATGTACTTGTCATGCCATCTAGCCCTTTGCTGTTGGACTAGACTTGTTTTCTGAACTGCATCTTGTCTGATCTCATCCAATTCATTAATTTGTTCCAGTCTATGCTTTTGTGCCTCCGTTAGATCAAGTCCTAGCTGAACTGCCATCTTGAATGTTTGGATTTGGAACTCTATAGGAAACAAAACTTTCTTTCCATAAACAAGCTCATAAGGAGTATGGCCTGTTGTGTTTCTCCATGTAGTTCTATAGGCCCACAAGGCTTCAGGAAGCCTATCTACCCAATCTCTTCTATGTAGATGAACAGTCTTTGTTAGGATTCCTTCAATGACTTTGTTAGTGGATTCCACCTGACCATTTGCTTGTGGATGATAAGGGGTAGATGTTCTATGTCTGATTTTGTACTTCTCCATCATTTGCTCCACTAGCCTTGATGTAAATTGAGCTCCTTGATCTGTAACAATTTCCCTTGGGACACCAAAACGAGTGAAAATATCCTCAAAAATAAAAGTAACTACAGATGATTCATTAGCAACAAGTAATGGTTTAGCTTCTACCCACTTAGTAACATAATCAGTGCAAACTAATATATATTTCTTTTGTCTTGATGGAGGACTAATAGGTCCTACATAATCCAAAGCCCATTTTTCAAAAGGTTCAATGTGTACCTGAGGTTGTAATGGCATCTCACCTGAAGGAGAAGGTTTCCCTACCCTTTGGCAACGGTCACACCTTTTTACATACTCCCTTGCATCTTTAAACAAAGATGGCCAATAATATCCTAAATTAAGGATCTTATAGGTTGTCCTCTTATCTGCAAAGTGTCCACCACAAGGTTCATCATGACATGCCTTGAGAATTTCAGGCATCTCATCTTCACGAACACACCTTCTAATAATCAAATCTGGACCTGTCTTGTACAACTCATTAGCGACCCATGAATGTCTTGCACTATCATTAATGATTTTTCTTTTATCCCTTGCATTCATAATTGAAGGAAATTTTCCTGAAACTAAATAATTGGCAATATCAGCAAACCATGGAGTTTGAGTAGAGATTGCAAAAAGATATTCATCAGGAAATTGATCTTCAACCGGAGTGTCATCTTTGATATTTTCTTCGATTCTAAACGGAAGTGACCACGGTGTTTTGTTTTCGGACTTATCTAGAATCGTAATGTTGAATTGTTGCAATATTAACAACCATCTTATATTTCTTGCCATTAGTGATTGATTTATTGTTCCAAGTATCTAATTGTGAGAATAGTCCGAAAATAACAGATAAAAGTTCCTTTGTTATATAGTCATTAAATTTGTTTATGGCATGAACAACGACTAAACTATATTTCGAATCGGTATAGTTTAACTACGCGGAAATTAAATTTTTCTTGATATAATAGATGCTTTAAAATTAAATCTTTCTGTCCCAATACTGCTCCTAGAGCTGTGTCGGAAGCATCTGTTGAGATATGAAAAGGTAACTTCCAGTTAGGTCCCCTTAATATAGGTGCTTCAGAAATTTTGGTTTTCAGGGTTTCAAAAGCTAACTGGCAATCAGAAGTCCACTTAAATTCACAATCTTTGGTGAGTAATTTGAAGAGAGGAGATGCTATTTTGGTGAAGTTTTCTATAAATCTCCGATAATAACCTGTAAATCCTAGAAAACTTCTAACATCTCTTTGACAACTTGGAATGGATAGGTTAGAAATAACTTCAACTTTCGCCTCATCAACTCTAATCCCATCCCCTGAAATATGGTGCCCTAAAACAATACCTTCAGTGAACATCATAAAACATTTTTCATGACTAAGAGAAAGATTTGCTTCTTGACATCTTTTTAAGACTTTTTCCAAGTTTTCTAAAGCCTCTTCAAATGTGTCCCCATAAACTGTGAAATCATCCAAGTCCCCCCTCTACACGTTCATGTGAGATCGAGAAAAAATTCCTAATCTCCTGCCCTTTGGCGAGTCAACTTTGATAAGTGCATTTTGTAACCAAAATGACAATATAAGTGGAGACAAAATTACCCCAAGGACAAGTAAATATTGGTTTTTATCTTTCGAATGTTTAAATTATATGATTTGATTGTCACCACTAAACCCATCCAGGAATGAAAAGTACCTTTTACCTGCTAATGTATCTAATACTTGATCTATGAAAGGTAAGGGAAAATGGTCTTTAAGAGTAGCTTTATTCAGTTCTCGGTAGTCAACACACACCCTCCACTTTCCATTTTTCTTAGGCACAATCACCAAAGGAGAAACCCACTGACTATCTGAAATAGGATAGATGAAATTAACATTTAATAATTTTTGTAATTCTTCCTTGACAATTTCCCTAAGATTTGGATTCATCCGTCTTTGAGGCTGTCTGATTGGTTTGCAATTTGCCTCTATATAGATGTGAGGAGTACAAGTCTTGGGACTTATCCCTTTCATGTCAGTGTATTCCCATGCATATGCAGAAGAATGTCTCTGTAATACTTTGACTAGCTCTTCTTGTTGAGATTTTTCCAGGTTTTTGTTTATGTTAAAGGTTTTGCCTGGAAAAATTTCACTTGTAGAACTGCCAAATTTGTCCATAGAATGAAGAGACATCTGTCTATGACAAGAACTCAATATTGGATCTCTCTTGAAATGATTCTTGTTTGTGTTCTGGAGAAGATTCAAAGTTTTCTAGAGTATTCAGAATTTGATTATCTTCCCTAATTTCTGAAATTGTGAAGAGTGGTTGTAAATATTCTTCATCCTCTATCCATTGAGTGTCATCTAGATCTGTAATTGTCCTAGCTGGAGGATATAAAGTGAATTTCTTTGTTGAAATACCATCAGAAATATACATATCACCGGACCTACAACTAATAAAGGCATCAGCTGTAGCCAACCAAGGTCTTCCTAGTATAACAGGATGGCCTCCTAGATTATTCTTGGGTGTCAGGATCATGAAATCCACAGGGTACTCCCAAGAGTCTAGGGACACTGGAATATCTTCTATTACCCCATCTGGTCTGATCACAGATCTATCTGCTAATTGTAATAGTGTGGGTGTAAAGAGAAGATTAGGAAGTTTCAGTTTGTCCATGATTTGTCTACTCATGATATTTATTGCTGCTTCTAAGTCAATGAGTGTGTTTTGAATTTCAATTCCATTGATGTGAATTTTGACAACTAGATTTCCTGGGTCAAGATACTTTGGAATAGCAATCTTGCCCATCATAATGTCTGCTATTTGTCCTACCAGTTGAATTTTCTTGGTTTCTCTTATTCTTTTTCTTGTTGTCTTCATACTCAACTCTTTTATTGTTTTGGCTAAAATTGGGATTTCTTTGATGGCTTGTAATAATGGAATTTTAATGCAAACATTTCTCAATTCATCTAAGAAATCATAATTAGGCACCATGATTTGTTTTTCTACACCTTTATCAATTTGTAATCTTTCCGGAAAGGGAGGTATAGAAGTAGATGTGGATGGTTGCTCTAATACTGGAGTTGAATTTATTGAATCTTTTTGTTTTAGTTTTTCAATGTTTTGGTCTTGAAAGGATGTATCTTCCTCAAGACTTTTATTAACCCGTAGGGAGTCTTCCTCAGAATTATCTTGTTCTTGTATGATCACAGAAGGTTTCCTCTTCTCAAGTATCCTTCCAGACCTAAGTTGAACATCACTAAGGTCTAGAGGAATAATTAAATAAGTTGGAAATTGTTGTCCTTCTATCATATATATGTTAAGGGTTCTTATTAAGGGTTTGTGTAATTTTGGTGGCAAGCCATTGGATTTGCAGGGAATGGTAATGATGGTGTAGTTTTATGTAGTTGGATTACATTGTGGTGTTTGAGGATTTTGTTGAAAATTTTGTTGAAGATTTTGAGAAAAATTTTGTTGGGAATTTTGAGGATAAAAATGTGGATATGGTGGATAGGATGGTGGATACTGATAATATGGAGAGTATCTTCCATAGGGACTTTGTGATCCTTGTGCCCAAGCTTGAGATTGATTTTGAAATTAGGGCCAAGGTT
The DNA here is from genome assembly GCA_034641835.2 of Pinus albicaulis. NCBI lineage: Eukaryota > Viridiplantae > Streptophyta > Pinopsida > Pinales > Pinaceae > Pinus > Pinus albicaulis. Next base: position 887,104,776 of record CM076577.1, read on the forward strand.
GCTGCCAAGAATTCCAAGGTGGAGGTTGATTATACATTTGATCATGGAATCCTTGTGTCTGAGGTCCCTGCCAAGGTCTTCTGGATACAAAGTTAAGAGATTCTGTGGAATCTGTAGGAGTTTCTTCTTGGAAAACAGCCTTGAGACCAGGAAGAGAAGGACAATTCTTGGTCTCATGTTTCTCAGAACAAATAACACAGGTTTCTACAACTTTTACATCTAGAGGACACTCTCTCAAGGCATGTTTCTTCCTACATTTGGGACAAAAGATTGTCAAGGCATCAGATTCAGCCTTTTGCTTGTTTTGTATCTTGAGGGTGTCTATTTGTTCACTAAGACTCCCTAAGATGTCAGATTTAAAATCATCAACCATGTGTCCTATTTCTGATCTACTTACTGTCCCAGAAGCAGATTTACTTGCTCTTGCAAGAGCAGGATCTCTTGGACCTTTGACAGTTTTGGATTTCCCTCTGGAAAGGTTGATACATAACTCAGATATTTCAAGTAATGTGAGTTGTGATATATCCCCTTTTCCCATCATGTTAAGGATATCCAACCATTCATCCCTAATTGTTTTCAACAAAAGAGCTTTTAAGGTGTCTTGATCTAGATTTTCCATTTTTGCCCTTTTGATGTTGTAATTAAATCTTTCCAACAAATCTTCTAAGTTTTCATCTTCTTTTTGCAACATCTTGAACACTTCTTCCTTATGATTAACCGGCATACAATAATCCAAGTATCTCTCTAGAAATGCTTGTTTCATATCTTCCCATGTTCTAATAGAACTATTGATTAGACTCATAAACCACTTCAATGTTGCTCCCTTCAAAGTTGAAGGAAATAATTTCAGTTTTTGAGCATCTTGTAGGTAGTCATAAGTCCTACACAGCACTTCAAATTCGAATAAGAAAGTTTCAGGATCTTCAGTTTTAAGTCCATAGAAGTTCGGAAGGACAGAAGGTGAAATGTTTTCATGGTTGTATTGGTTTCTTCATCAAGTATAGGGAACCCAAAAGAGCTTCCTATTCTACCTCTTCCTCCATCTGCACCTCTACCTCCTTCTCCTCTTCCTCCTTCTCCTCTACCTCTACCTCTACCTCCTCCAAATAATATGTGTTCTCCATTAACAACTCCTCCTCCTCCTTCTTCTGCCATGGTTGACTCTCCTGTGGAAGTAGAAAGGTTTGTGTCCCTAACAGGAGTCTTTAGATCTTCTTCTATAGCAGGTTCAGTGGATGAAGTGGAAGGTTTCTCTAATGGAATAGGTGACCTTAGATCTTCTAAAAGTCCAGGATCAGTAAAGGATGGAAGATGGGTTTGAGTTGAAGGTGTACTAGTTCTGGATCTAGATGAAACAAGTGGTGTTCTAGAAATCAAACTTCTGCCTCTGCTGCTTATAAATCTTCCCCTTGAATCTCTCTCCCTACGCATAAAATTGTTTTTGGATACTAAGAAACAAAGGTTACCTAGTTTTCACTTCCCCGGCAACGGCGCCAAAATGTTGGCTCTCAATCTAGTCTCCTAAACTGAGCTCATTTAATTGTCAACCAGGATTTGTAAACTGCTGAAGTGAAGTGTACCATATGTACCTAGGTGCTTGTTTCCTAATGCGTTGTGTGTAGTGTTTTGTAATGTTTTTGGTCTTTTGTGATGATTTATGATGTTTTTGGTCTTTTAGTGATTTTTATGTTCACAATGGAAATGTCTAGAAAACTAATGGAAAGGAGTTGGTGGTCAAAAACAGAGTTAAGCCTAATGTATGGAATGGCAAATGCAATTGGAAACACTGAAGCAGAATCTAAACTATGACTAAATAAAAGCAAAAGCTTGATAATGACTTTTTAGGCAAATGACACAAACTAAACTTAAGAAATGATCACTAAATATGCAAATCCTCTAACTAAACAGTTAAAAACTAATCTTACCATGATGCAACATTTTGTTCTAAGCTCTTCTATTCTATGACTAATTCCTAGTTCTATTCTGCAATTTAATTGAATATCACAGAACCTTTACTCAAAGAGTTATTGGTTTCTTTTTCAAAGTAGTTCTTTTGAGGAAGAGCTATGTTTATAAAATGATGAGGAGATTGCAGAGAGATTTCAGACCTTATAGTGATGTTGTCTTCTGTTCCTATGGCTATGGATCATTTGTAGTTTTTAGAACAAGAAGATGTTTGTGAATAATGAAGGTTGTCTTGTTAATCCTAACAACTAAAGTAATTTATTGTGCAATGGATGACAATTTGAATATGAGATGCAAGTGCAATGAGTTAATCTAAGAATGAACCTAAGATGCCACTAAACTAGAACAATGTTGAACTATAAGTCATCATCAAACTTGAAACAAAGTAACTGAACATGAATTAAATGCAATGAAACTCTAGAGCATTCTAACTATGCTAACATGCTTTATTCTATGAAGTTACACAATCTGCTTGTTCATCATTAGTGATATTTTGGAAGAGTTCCTTCTTTTGGAAGAGATAGAACAATTCTAACTGTGTAATTGGGTGCAATTGTAAGCAAATAGACTGAAAGCAAATGAAAAACTAAGATATCATATCCATACCCTACTCATCATTATGATGTCTTGGGCAAGCGTTTAAGAGCAAGAACAGAGATGATACTTAGTACAAACACACAACTAAATCATTCATTATCATGGTCATGTCTTGAACTTCTTAAGAATTTCTTGGAAGAGTTTCTTCTTGTGGAAGAGTGATTAGAACAAGTGTAACTGTGATAGTGAACAACAAAAACTACAACTAAATCCTACAGTACCATAGCTATTCATCATTCATCATTATAATCTGTTGGAAGAGTGTCTTCTTGTGGAAGAGCTGGAATGAATATAACTACAGTAGCTAATTAAAACAACTATAAATTCAACTCCTAATCCTACAATACCATAGTCATTCAACATTCGTCATTATAATCTGTTGGAAGAGTGTCTTCTTGTGGAAGAGCTAGAATGAATACGACTACAGTAGCTAAAACAAAACAACTACAAATTCAAATGCAAAACATAAAGACAGCTAGGAAAACTTATCTAATTTACACAAAAGAAATCCGTGCAAGAGGCAGGGGCCCTCTACCACTTGACGGCATTCAACTCCAAATTAAATCACGCCTTCAAAATAACTTTGTCTGCTCCATTAACGATGCAATAGTTTGAACATAACACTCTGTGTCTTCAGGAACGTAACAGAGTTTTAAACAAAATCTAGCAACAAATCTAACATAAAATCTCTAACATAGCTCTCGGTCTCCCAAGAGTTTATAAAGAAAATGCACGTAACAATAATTACAACAATTTAGGAACAATGTCTTTCCTTATCCGAATCACGTTAGAACTCTTTGAAGTGGCTGCGTGAAGAAGAAAAGACATCTGGACTGAGACAGTCCTAATAGGAGTCTTCCTTCATAAATGTGTTCCCCACGTTCAAAACCATACCCAGAATTCATTTCTTCCTCCATGATGAGCAACGAACCATGTAGACAGGACGTGGATCATGCCCATATGCGGTTTTTCTCAAGAGGCCACCTGGAACATACTCAAACATGAAGGTAGCTGCAAAATCGCCGGTTAGCTACGGAATGTCTGCATTCTGCAGCTAGTTCCGGTCAAAATGCTTAACAATGGAAAAAATAACAAAATTCAACAAGTCAGTCATGTAAACCATTCTAGAAGTAATTTTAACTATATTTATTGATCAATTGGGTTTAAGATAGAAATGGACAAGGGAAAATGAGGTAAAATGAGGTGAAGGAAAGCACAATTTTGAGGCTAGACACTGTTGGGTCTCAATCTAGTCTCCTAAACTGAGTTCATTTAATTGTCAACCGGGATTTGTAAACTGCTGAAGTGAAGTGTACCATATGTACCTAGGTGCTTGTTTCCTAATGCGTTGTATGTGGTGTTTTGTGATGTTTTTGGTCTTTTGTGATGATTTATGATGTTTTTGGTCTTTTGTGATGATTTATGATGTTTTTGGTCTTTTAGTGATTTTTATGTTCACAATGGAAATGTCTAGAAAACTAATGGAAAGGAGTTGGTGGTCAAAAACAGAGTTAAGCCTAATGTATGGAATGGCAAATGCAATTAGAAACACTGAAGCTGATTCTAAACTATGACTAAATAAAAGCAAAAGCTTGATAACGACTTTTTAGGCAAATGACACAAACTAAACTTGAGAAATGATCACTAAATATGCAATCCTCTAACTGAACAGTTAAACACTAATGATGCAATACTCTGTCCTAAGCTCTTCTATTCTATGATTAATTCCTAGTTCTATTCTGCAATTTAATTGAATGTCACAGAACCTATACTCAAAGAGTTATTGGTTTCTTGTTCAAAGTAGTTCTTTTGAGGAAGAGCTCTGTTTTATGAAATGATGAAGAAATTACAGAGAGATTTCAGACCTTATAGTGATGTTTTCTTCTGTTCCTATGGCTATAGATCATTTGTAGTTTTCAGAACAAGAAGATGTTTGTGAATAATGAAGGTTGTCTTGTTAATCCTAAAAACTAAAGTAATTTATTGTGCAATGGATGACAATTTTGAATATGAGATGCAAGTGTAGTGAGTTAATCTAAGAATGAACCTAAGATGCCACTAAACTAGAACAATGATGAACTATAAGTCATCATCAAACTTGAAACAAAGTAACTGAACATGAATTAAATACAATGAAACTCCGGAGTTGTTCTAACTATACTAACATGCATTAATATATGAAGTTACACAATCTGTTTGTTCATCATTAGTGATATTTTGGAAGAGTTCCTTCTTTTGGAAGAGGTAGAACAATTCTGACTGTGTACTTGTATGCAATTGAATGAGTTGAGCTACAACCAAACCTAAAATGTCACTAACCTAAAACAGTGTTAAACTACAAGGCATTATCAAACCCAAAACAGAACAACTGAACATGAATTAAGTGCAATGAAACTCCGGAGTATCCTAACTATACTATCATGCATTATTCTATGAAATTATACAGTCTGTTTGTCCATCATTGTTGATATTTTGGAAGAGTTCCTTCTTTTGGAAGAGATTTTAGAACAATTCTGACTGTGTAATTGAGTGCAAATGCAAACATAAAGGACTGAAAGCAATGAAAAACTAAGATATCATATCCATATCCCACTCATCATTATGATATTTTGGACAAGCGTTTAAGAGCAAGAACAAAGATGGTACTTAGTGCAAACACACAAATAAATCATTCATTATCACGGTCATGTCTTGAACTCCTTAAGAATTTCTTGGAAGAGTTTCTTCTTGTGGAAGAGTGATTAGAACAAGTGTAACTGTGATAGTGAACAACAAAAATTACAACTAAATCCTACAATACTATAGCCATTTCCCATTCATCATTATAATATTTTGGAAGAGCTTCTTCTTGTGGAAGAGTTAGAATGAGTATAACTACAGTAGCTAATTAAAACAACTACAAATTCAACTTCTAATCCTACAATACTATAGCCATTTCCCATTCATCATTATAATCTTTTGGAAGAGCTTCTTCTTGTGGAAGAGTTAGAATGAGTACAACTACAGTAGCTAATTAAAACAACTACTAATTCAACTTCAAAATCGTAAAGGCAGTTAGAATACTTATCTAATTTATGCAAATAAATCCGTGCAAGAGGCAGGGGCCCTCTACCACCTGACGGAATTCAACTCCAAATTAAATCAACGCTTTCAAAACAACACTGTCTGCTTCATTAAAGATGAAATAACTTGAACATAGCACTCTGCGTCTTCAGAAATGTAGCACATAATCTAAGCAAAATCTAGAACAAAATCTAGCCTAGCTCTCGGTTTCCCAAGTGTTTATATAACAAATGTAAATAACAAGACTTGCAACAATTTCAGGAACATTGTCTTTCCTTATCGGAATCACATTAGGACTCTTGAAGTGGTTGCGTAACAAGGAAATGGACATCTGGACTAAGACAGTCCTATTAGAAGTCTGTCTTCTTAAATGTGTTCCCACGTACCAAAACCATACACAGAATTCGTTTCTTCCTTCATGGTGAGCAACGAACCATGTAGACATGACGTGGAATATGCCCATATGCGGTTTTTCTTGAGAGGCCACCTAGAACATACTCAAACGTGAAGACAACTGCAGAATCGCCGGTTAGCTACGGAATGTCTGCATTCTGCAGCTAGTTCCGGTCAAAATGCTTTACAATGGCAAAAATCACAAAACTTAGCAAGTCAGTCATGTAAATCATTCTAAAAGTAATTTTAACTATATTCATTGATCAATTGGGTCTAGGATAGAAATGGACAAAGGAAAATGAGGTAAAATGGAATGAAAGAAAGCACAATTTTGAGGCTCAACATACCCCCACTGCTGTCTCTTTGCATGTCCTCATGAAAATTATCCTATGAACTCAGAGGCTTCGGCAAGGACATCTAATCCTCTCCTTCTCCTTTGTCTGGAAGCTAGAGATCTTCTGGGTTTTCTGATAACAAGTTTGAACCTTAGGTTGGTGAGTGCCCTGATTAGCTTCTTGTTCCTTTTCTTCAACTTCTCATTGGTCTTTTCCACTTTGTTTATATGGAGGGATAAGGTTGAGTTCATATCATTTTTGAGCTTGACTTGATCCTTGAGAATTTCATTCTCATTTTTGATGTGTCTATTCAGTAATTCCAACTCATACCTATCCCTTCTTAATATATCTATTTCAGACAGTGGAGGACTGGGGGTTCTCTCCTTGCTTTCTGAAGCTCTCCTTTCCAAAGTTTCCACATAATCATAAATTTCTTGTTGAGCAGGGTCAATTTCAGGGGTTCCTTCATAAAAATCCTCTTCAACATCTTCTTCCATGGATGTTTCCTCATCTTCTATATCAATCACCCCTGTTTGTTTGATTTGAGTTTTCTTTAATTTTCCCTTTAGTCTGTGGCTTCTCCTTGGTTGAGAGGATCCCTCTCCTTTCTCTGTGGCAGATTTCTTGATTACCTTCTCTTTCTTAAGTTGCCTCTTGATTTGGGTCAACTTCTCTAAAATGATTTCCTCACTGCTCTCTTGGACTGTTTTGTCAATTTCAACTTTTGAAGCCCTCCATTTTCTACTTCTCCTTGTAGGCTGTGGTTCCGGTGAGGGTTCTTTTGGCTCTTCAAAATGATTTCTTATCAAGAAATCGTCCCATGTATCATTTGTTTTGGTTAAATGATGTTCAATCAAAATTTTAACCAACCCATGATGATATAAAGTTGTCTCTAAAAATTGAACCCTTCTTTGAACACAGGAAGCCATCTTTTTCAAGCTTTGAAGCAAGAAGTAAGGTAGGTTTAGGTCTTCCCCCAGAAAATGCATTATCAGTCTAATGTGGTAGACATAAAATGTCCCATATCTACCCTCACATGTAATAAATTTTTGCAGAAGAAGTAATATGTTTCTCCATTTATTTTTCAATGTAGAACTTGGAATTCCTTTCTTAAATACAGTGACATCCATACCTGGTGATTTTAGAATTTGCTTCCAGGATTCATTGTGGAATTCTCTGTTTTTGAACCATCTCTCTCCAGTTCTGAGCAACCCTGTAGCTTCTGCAATGAAAACTTCAGTGACAGTAAATTTGACATCTCCCACTTCAACTTCGGTTCCTTGAAATGATATTGCAAATGTTTTAGTGACTTCCTTTTGCACTATCACAAATGATTTTTCTTTTATCCCT